>JAWPHD010019620.1:0-34965 GCA_037043455.1 Cyrtodaria siliqua | reverse complement strand
TAGTATTAATAGTTGTATATGCGTTGTGATTATTAGTATAGATAGTAGTATTTATAGTAGTATATGCGTTGTGATTATTAGTATTAATAGTAGTATTAATAGTAGTATATGTGTTGTGATTATTAGTATAAATAGTAGTATTAATAGTAGTATATGCGTTGTGATTATTAGTATAGATAGTAGTAGTATTAATAGTAGTATATGTGTTGTTATTATTAGTTTAGATAGTACTATTAATAGTAGTTTATGTGTTGTGATTATTAGTATAGATAGTAGTATTTATAGTAGTATATGTGTTGTGATTATTATTATAGATAGTAGTATTAATAGTAGTTTATCTGTTGTGATTATTAGTATAGATAGTAGTATTAATATAGTATATGTGTTGTGATTATTAGTATAGACAATAGTCTTAATAGTAGTTTATGTGTTGTGATTATTAGTATAGATAGTAGTATTAATAGTAGTATATGTGTTGTTATTATTAGTATAGATAGTAGTATTAATAGTAGTTTATGTGTTGTGATTATTAGTATAGAAAGTAGTATTAATAGTAGTATATGTGTTGTGATTATTAGTATAGCTAGTAGTATTAATAGTAGTATATGTGTTGTGATTATTAGTATAGACAGTAGCATTAATAATAGTATTAATATAGTATATTTGTTGTGATTATTAGTATAGATAGTAGTATTAATAGTAGTATATGTTGTAATTATTAGTATAGATAGTAGTATTAATAGTAGTATATGTGTTGTGGTTATTAGTATAGATAGTAGTATTTATAATAGTATATGTGTTGTGATTATTAATATTAATAGTAGTATTAATAGTAGTTTATGTGTTGTGATTATTAGTATAGATAGTAGTAATAATAGTAGTATATGCGTTGTGATTATTAGTATAGATTGTAGTATTTATAGTAGTATATGTGTTTAGATTATTAGTATATATAGTAGTATTAATAGTAGTATATGCGTTGTGATTATTAGTATAGACAGTAGTATAAATAATAGTATTAATATAGTATATTTGTTGTGATTATTAGTATAGGCAGTAGTATTAATAGTAGTATATGTGTTGTGATTATTAGTATAGACAGTAGTATTAATAATAGTTTATGTGCTGTGATTATCAGTATAGATAGTAGTATTAATAGTAGTATATGCGTTGTGATTATAAGTATAGATAGTAGTATTAATAGTAGTATATGTATTGTGATTATTAATATTAATAGTAGTATTTATAGTAGTTAATGTGTTGTGATTATTAGTATAGATATAAGTATTTATAGTAGTATATGTGTTTTGATTATTAGTATAGACAGTAGTATTAATAGTAGTATATGTATTGTGATTATTAATATTAATAGTAGTATTAATAGTTGTATATGTGTTGTGATTATTAGTATAGACAGTAGTATTAATAATAGTATTAATATAGTATATGTGTTGTGATTATTAGTATAGATAGTAGTACTAATAGTAGTATATATTTTGTGATTATTAATATAGATAGTAGTACTAATAGTAGTATATGTTTTGTGATTATTAATATTAATAGTAATATTAATAGTAGTATATGTGTTGTGATTATTAGTAGTATATGTGTTGTGATTATTAGTATAGACAATAGTATTAATAATAGTTTATGTGCTGTGATTATTAGTATAGATAGTAGTATTAATAGTAGTTTAAGCGTTGTGATTATTAGTATAGGTAGTAGTATTTATAGTAGTATATGTGTTTTGATTATTAGTATAGACAGTAGTATTAATAGTAGTATATGTATTGTGATTATTAATATTACTAGTAGTATTAATAGTAGTTTATGTGTTGTGATTATTAGTATAGATAGTAGTATTAATAGTAGTATATGTGTTGTGATTATTAGTTTTAATAGTAGTATTAATAGTAGTATATGTATTGTGATTATTAATATTAATAGTAGTATTAATAGTAGTATATGCGTTGTGATTATTAGTATAGACAGTGGTATTAATAGTAGTATATGCGTTGTGATTATTAGTATAGATAGTAGTATTAATAGTAGTATATGTGTTGTGATTATTAATAGTTGTATATGCGTTGTGATTATTAGTATAGATAGTAGTATTTATAGTAGTATATGCGTTGTGATTATTAATATTAATAGTAGTATATGTGTTTATAGATAGTAGTATAAATAGTAGTATATGGTTGTGATTATTAGAATAGATAGTAGTATTAATAGTAGTATATGCGTTATGATTATTAGTATAGATAGTAGTATTTATAGTAGTATATCTGTTTTGATTATTAGTATAGATAGTAGTATTAATAGTAGTATATGCGTTATGATTATTAGTATAGATAGTACTATTTATAGTAGTATATGCGTTGTGATTATTAGTATTAATAGTAGTATTAATAGAAGTTTTTTTTAAATTATCTCCTCCTTACTACCAGAAAATGTATATTCAATCAAAAATTTAAAAAAAACACACTAATCCTGCTTTAACAGTTTTTAAAAACTATATTCAAATACAGTTTAAAGTTGAGAAATGTATAGCCTGCAATAATATGAAACAATACATTTTTGAAAAGTAATGGGAAAAATACATGACTTTATTATTAAAAAAAAGATCAATAAAATAAACTCACATAAAGCATAAAACATCTGGCGGACATGACTTCAAAAAGTTCTTAGTTGATGAATCCAACATCTGTTATGTTTTATGTATACTGAAAGGAAAAAGAAACGCGACACGGGAATGTCCGCTATATATTGTATGTACAATATGTTGCTGTTAATCGAATGGTCCATGGCTACGTAAGATCTGTCCTTTCGAAAAATAGTCTAAGATAACACGTACCACAGCAAAATGTATTCCTGCAAAGTTTCATTATTGACAGAGTATGCGTTTGGCTCAAGCATGTGAGCAAACTTAGGAAATTTTGCAAACTCTTTACGTTAAATACAGTAGACTGAACTGGCTCAATTTTTCAAAGAGGAACTTCAACATTTATGAATTTCCTGTTACAACGTGTACTGTGATTAAAACGCCTACAACATCGCAACTGTGTCCTTTCTCTAACTGACTGCAACTTTTTTTTTTTTTTTACAAAACATCATGGGATTTCCTTTGAATGGAATTATGTGTGCAGCATATACAGTATATAGCGGAAATTCCCGTGGTGCGTTTCGTTTTCCTTTCAGTATATTTAATACAGGTTATGGATGTATGGACAAAGGGAAACAACTGGATACTAACAAGTTTACCTCGTGATAATAGGCTATATGGAACTTATGGACAAAGGGAAGTAATCAGATATTAAAGTTAGAAAATCTTAATAAAATGAAACAGCTAGTCCATGCTGTTATATATTTTGAGTTTGAGCGGCTGATCGTGTGATATATATGGAAATAAGTTTGCAGTATATACAATATATAGCGGAAATTCCCGTGTCTCGTTTCTTTTTCCTTTCAGTATATATTAAGATTCCCACTTTGTATATAAGTTCTCCATTTACTCCATTAATACACACCATTTTCTCCCTTTTATAATGTCACTTTTTATGTTTTTCATTGAGTTTCTAAGTTAAACATAAAAAGCTATTCCAACTGGACATGCTTCTAGAATTGTAACAGATAACTGTTGTAAAGCTAAACGTTTATGCTATTCATGTTATCTCCCCCTGTATAGAGGGCATTATTAATTAACTACTTAATATCTGCCGTGGTTTGCAGGAAACTGAACGCATCATACGGTAAAAACAAGGCCAATATGGGGAGAAACTCGGCCAATATGAGAAAACTCGGCCAATATGAAATTCAAGCAATCTGATTGGATAAGTCATCACGGCCAATATGACCAAGGCGTTGTTTTTTGTAAGGACGCCATTTTGAAGAAAACAAAACGTCGCAGCTATGTTCGCCTATGTAATGTAGACAATCAAAATAATTAAGGTTTGATTATTTGTAAATTAGGTTACATCGACTTCGCTGAAAACTATGATTAAAAAAAATATTCTTATGTCAAAACTTGCCCAACCAACATCCTGAAAAGTCATTAATGAGTAATTATTAATTACTTCCTGATGACATCCATGTAAAATTTGGTCAAATTCGTCGGAGTGGTTTCTGTAGAAAAGTCATTTAAACAGTTTCTTGTGTATTCAAGACACCATGGAGGAGGAGTTGTGAAATTACAATGCAAATTAAATAATAACAAGAACAGCAAACCTAAATTTTACCAAAATGAGATTATGAACAAATTATTTGCAAATATGTTCGAAATGTGAAACAATCTATCTGCATAAAAAAGCAAGTACGAACATCAAATTACCATATTTGACTGTGTTAGGACTTTTAAAGCTCTCATAATGTAGATAATGTTTCCTAATCGTTAACTTAATGAACAGTTTAAACAAATAATTAAATGCATCACCACTATCACATGATTTGAGAGAATAAAGATACATGTATTCGTATTTCAAATGATTCACTTTCTAATGAAGGGCCGATATTCATACATATTCGACTTACGATGGTTCGTGCACCTGAATCTACAAAAACAAAAGATATCCATATGACTGAAAAATAATTTTATTATTATTATTTTTGTTAATATTATTATTCATTCACAGACATATTAATAAACTTATAGGACATTTCCTATCTGAATCAATGAAGTAACCAAAATATCACGTGGCACCTTAACCTTTATTTCTATCTCCTCTCTCATTTATTCATTGATTTTTATGAGACTTCTTTCAAAATTATTCAAAATAAATATTATAATAATATTATTTTGTTTATTATTTTCAACATAAGTCGTTTAAAATGCTGGTTAAAGATAAAAATATCACCATTTTTGGCTTTTCTATTAAAATTCAAGGTTTGACATAGAACAGACATGGTACTAGGTCTGGACATAGTAAACATTTAAGTTGAACTCCGTTTTTGTTTAAAATGGTAGAGTAAGAAGGAAAATGCTGTCATTAGAAGAAGAATTAAATTTGTGATGGGTTTTTGGCATAAATGAAAAATGTATCTACAAATCCTATCACAAATGTTTAAAGATGGGCAACATTTTGTGAAATGTTTGCTCTCTCCCACCTGAAATTCAGATAAATTTCACAGTGTCCAATCTGTTTGTAATCTTAGCTTTCTCTGACCTTACCAGCATCTTTTAGCTGGTGGAAATAACTGCGATATTTGGCAAAATAGTTCAAATTGTGATACAAGCATGAAAGTCGGCAGAATGATCGCCTAGGGTGTCCTGGTCATGGCAAGAGCCTGAGCCACTTCATTTCCTTCTGATTTCAAATGGTCATCCGTTTTCAAAATGGCCACCAAATGGTTTAAAATTCAAGAAATGCTACCATATCAAGTATTTCGCAGAAACTGATAGTAAAACGTTATTGTATAATGCGTTGTTTATATGATAAAGATAGACTATTATTGTTTTCAAACAGTTTATTAATCAAACTATAATCATATATAACAATTATTATACATTATATTAACTATGTGATTAGAATGATACGAATGATCACAATAGACCAAACATTAACCCTTTCACTGCCACAGTCGAAGACATTGATTTGTGCGACCAATGTAAACCCAGATCAATCTGTCCATAATGTGCATACTGATCAGGGTTTACACTGTACCAACTGGGTAAGAATCTTTATAAGATACGGTAAAACTATTTACCGCCAGGTTGTTGGTATTCCTATGGGTACTTACTGTGCGCCACTTGTTGCAGATTTGTTTTTGTACTGCTATGAAAGAGATTTTATGTTGAGTTTGTCACCTGCTAGCCAGGGTGAAATTATTGATGCCTTTAATAAAACTTCTCGGTATCTTGATGACACACTCAATATTGATAATCCGTTCTTTGCTCATATGGTTACTAACATTTATCCACCAGAGCTCACGTTGAATAAAGCCCACAGTTCGGATAAATTAGCAGCATTTCTCGATCTTCATCTCTCGATTTCAAATGATTGTATTCATACTAAAATCTATGATAAGAGAGATGATTTCAATTTTAACATCGATAACTATCCACACCTGGATGGAGATGTACCTCGTTCTACCTCATACGAGGTGTATATCTCTCAGCTCATTCGATTTGCTAGAGCGTGTAATGATGTTATAGACTTCAATGATCGAAATCAAGTTATTACAAGTAAACTTCTTCAGCAGGGTTTTCGTTATCACAAACTACGTAGATCTTTCTCTAAATTCTACCGCCGCAACGAGGGCCTGCTGGAAAAGTACAACACCAACCATAAGACACTTCTGCGACTAGGCACATCACAACCCTCATTTTATGTAGATGTGGTCTATAAACTTCGAAAGTTAAAGGGGTCTGACGGGTTTCCTGACCGCTTTACAAATTTAATCAGGAAGTTCGTCAGAAAAGGATAAAGGATATAACCCTTTGGTTTTAAAGCGCACTGCATGTTTAGTGATTGACCCCTCTACAGTCAGTCATTACGCTTCACTTTTCACTTGTGCGATGACTGGACTACCTCTTGGGACTCTATGATTGTACCTACTGAAACCCCAACTAAGGGAGGTGGGTGCATGAGCTTTCGTCCCTCGGGTTTTCTGGTCGTACCCTAGATTGGTTTTCTCTGTAGCTGCAACTACTGTGGTTGTTCAGTACGATTCTGGATACATCCTGAGATGTTTTATTATTTTGTATGTGTTTCTTTATTTAGTTTCTCAGGATGTGGACTTTATTGTTAGAGAATTCCTTTTGATGGGATGTAGTTTTGTTTACACTGTCTTGTCTATTTGGGCGCTGAAGACAGGATAATAGCGAGTATTGTGCGCATATAAAATCGATTCAAGCTAACCAGTGGGCCTTATTGCCTACTGACCGTTCCAAGTCGGTAACCCTGTCTTCACCACTCTTTCTGTTGTTTTTTGTCTCTTTCGTTTTATTTTCAAGTCCTTGTTTGCAGTACAGTGCGGACCTACGATGCCTTTGCGCTCGGACGCTGTGGTTTCTATTGGACCCTATATCTCATTTTCCATAACACCTTATATATAAAGTTTGAATTTAATTTTAGCAGACGACGTTTACAATTTGGCGGCGAAAGGGATAAAGTGCATAAGAGAGAACACGTTCCGCCGAATAAACTGTTTTATGACATGCATACAAATAAAATTATTGATGGTATCAACCCATTTATCTTACGAAACTATTCTTTAATGAAACGTACTGAGCTCTAATCACCTTGTTGTTATCAAAGTTTACTGCAGATTTTGACGTTATTTCTTTACGTCTGTTGAAAACGTTATTTTCTCAATATGGTTCGTATGAAAAGTGGCTGTAATGCAGTGTGCAATGTACCATTTTAGCTGAAACAATACATACCAAAACAACATTATATACCTTATACTTAAGTATTACCCTCCACACCCCCACACCCACCCCATCCCCACAACACTCACATCTAAAATTCCAATTTTGACAACTTTTGAATGTATTATTTTAAATACATATCAAGTTTTAATGGTGAAACATCTACCTAAAGATGAAAACAAAGCTGTTTCAAAGCCGGTCCGGTATGTTATTGAACCGCAAGGTGGGCTACATATTTTTAAAATTATGTATACAAAAAAATATAAAAAGATCGACAGGGAAAGTAGCATTCAAGGAGGACAGTCAACCACAAAACACAGAAACAAACACGCAAACAGACAAACAAGAAGGCAAAAGTAATAATAAAAGCAAACGACGTCACAAACACAAAAGGGTTGACAATAGGACTACCGCCTACAAGTCGAACATGAAATGTAGCTTTCAAAGAACACAGTCAACCAAAAACACGCACTAAAACAAAACAACAATAAATGATGACAATGTTAATAAGATGAAAGGCATGTGCCATCACAAACAAAAACAGGTTGACAATAGGGCAACAGCCTTGGAACGTTCAGTGGCACAAATGCCTCGGGGAGCGACGGGGAGTGTGTGGTGTGTGGTGTGTGTGTGGGTGGGGGAGGGTGCAACACACCTCGTTGTAGGGTGCAACAAACCTCACTCTTGAGTAAATAATATAAGTTTAAGTCAAACTATCGGCGTTGTTGCCATTATTTTAAGAGTAAACTCCTCCCATGACAGCTATCAAATATTCTATGGATGTGGTCAAGGAGGTGGTAGCGTTTCTCAATCCTGTACAAATGACGGTGATAGCAGCAGATTTTCCGTTGTTGGCATTGGCAAACATATTAGGCGGCAATGTCCGGAATGTTATGATGAATAATACAAATTATTATTATAATGGAAAGGTTGCACATCGAAATGGCAATTTGGAAGGTACGACGTAATGTACCGAAATGTAATGACTGGATGACTGTCTCCTCTGAATCGTCTATCGAATCAAAAGATACGGGGTCGATTCTTTTATATCTGCTTTAAATATTGCAAAGACAAGTTTAAGAGCACCGGATAACCGAATGTGCATGTTACAAGCTAACAGAAAATGTGTATTTTAATCGAATCGATGGGATGGAAATAGTTTTATATCTTTAAAGAAGGTCCACAATTACAGTTATGAAATCCGTTCCTTAAGTACTTATTCTGGAGTGTGTTTGCTCGTATAGAAAAAAAACATTCAGCTATACAAAAAGTGCATTTCAGAACCTACCTTCTACGTATTTGTCCTTGGTCTTCCAGTGAGTGCTGCTAAATTCATGAACGGTAATTTTCAGAGCATAAACTAAAAAAAATGTTTTCAGCAATCTATTAACCAGATTCGTAAACAAAACACAATGCAAGTAAAATAAGATGGTTGAGCAATAGGATAGACTCATTATCTATCTGCTTTAAGGAGATGGATGACTGCTTAGCCTTGTAGAACTGTGAGATTCACTATGGTGAAAGTGAACCGGAAAATGGGATCAACATCAATTCGATTCAAAGTAATACCTGTCAAATGTCCTCATCCAAATAAAACTATAGAAGATGTATTAAAGAATTTGAAGGAGATCCATTCCTTGACGATTCTAGTTGCATTTTAAAATTGATAATAAATGGGTGGTAGATAAATGAATAGCATATGTTTTTGCATCAATGTGGGCTTTTTGTTCAAGACAATAAAATAACGTCTTTGCATGTCTCACACAAGATTCGGATTCAACTACACATGCATATCTTTCAAGCATGAAGAAACACGTGTCCGCATAAGAATGAAGTCAAATGAGAAGTCAGAAACATCAATAGTTTCATCGATGCAAATAAAATGAGAGTTTTCCAGAAGTAAAATCAGTAAATGCCACCTGCAAACAAAATCGAATGCATGAACACAATTAGCTTATTCTTCTTCTTGAAACCCCAGAGAATAGCTAGTATTATAGGTTGCGTATATTTGGTCAATTCAAGAACCTCATTGAACTACGAAGATATTTACTAATAATGAATTTATTCAAGATATGAGACCAACGTTTGAGTCATACTGTCGAAAACGAAACAATATCGACGTTACATTGACAGATATCTGAGTGATAGTTTGAAACGTTAAGTACATATATTCAAGAAAGAGTGTAGCAAGATTTATTTATAATTCCCCGGGGTAAATGATTCAGATCAAATCTCTCCATGTTAGCATAGGATTCCCTATCACGCGGATTTACTTTTGTCTAACCCCGGGGAATGCTAGTTTAATAATATTTGATTTCAAATATGTTATAATACATCAATTGAACATCACAATATTCATAGCAACATATGGACATGGATTGAACTACAAGTTATTGCAACATTAGTTACAGTTCTCTCCCGGGGAATGTTCCCGCCACCCCGAAACCATGTGCAGTAAAACATTGATAGGTGCATTTTTACAAAAGATCAAGTTATGCCTTATCCGTCTTAATGGTTTGAAAAGAAACTGTTCACCACTTGACCACTGGAACCGTATTGGACAAGTTTTCTTGCGTTTCGACTATATGTCAAACATTTCAGAAATGTAGTTGTAAGAACATGTATACACAGTAGTTGCAAATGCTGCCATACTGCTTTTAATTTCGACTAGGTGGTTCCACTAGTCCAGCCGTTAACGGTTCTGAGTATGGTTTAATCACTCAAAGGATATTTGTCCTTCTTTTTATTTAGTCTTTTGACTATTACAGTTGATACGCTGGCTTCATCATTTCTGCTCCCAACTAAATTTCTCTTTGTTAATTTCGCCCATTGTTTTCTCGTTTAGGGCAAAGCATTTTGTTAAAAACTGGGACCATACGCCGCCGGCCATGAAATGGTGTGAAAATACCTCACTGAAGGTTCCATGTTCGACGTCATATGCAAACCATCTTCGGCATGGCTCAGATTTATTTACTATTGACAGGCTTACCAAATCTCCAGATAAAATTCTCCGGAATTTTCAGTCGATCTCCGGATCTCCGGATTTAAGTGTACAATCTCCGGATTTTCAAAACAAAATGTTCATGGTTTAACAGCTATATTTTCACAATTTATAAACTATTTCCAGAATTGGTCTTGTTACGCTCCCTAGTCAGAGGAGTATTTACAAGTGTCAAATCAATTAAGGACATAGGTAGTCAAGCTAATCAAAATAGCAAGTGTGAGGAACTAGCATCTCCTTGTGTGTGGTACCACTGTAACAGCTACTACCGAGTACGATGATTATAATTTGTTTTATGGTCATCAATACTTTGTATTTACAATTAGCAGGCCTATATCTGTTTAATACGGTAAGTGCATTTCCATGAAGAAACAGTTCTGGTAGAAATTAAACCAAGACTTTCTAATCGAATTACGAAGTAAGATAGTAAAGATTGCCATTTATTGGCAATAATAAATAGTAAATAATGAGTTACGTTAATAAGCACATACAGATTCGTTATTTATGTTTTAATACAAATATATCCGCAATTACATGAATACCCGAACATTGGGATTTGTCGTTCATCGACATAAATTCTTTTATTTAAGTGGGATTGATAATTTTCATAAACAATTTTCGCAATTCTGCTTATTTGTTTTTGGTTTATTAATGAGTGTGCAAATCGTACGCTACACCAACTATCTGACTCTAAAGATGCGGCCATTTTCTGCAGGAGGTATCAGATGTAAATTGCAAACTTTAGCATGTGTCGTGTTCATGTATGAAAAATAATTACGTAGTAATTGAGATGGCTCATTTTCGGATATTATTGATCGTAAATGTGCAGTAGTAAATGTTCGATGGTTTTGATTTAATAGAGATTTATTCACTCAAATTATGAACATGTTCAACTGGTGATCGTGGGGAAATCAACACGTCATGGCGGAATCGTGAACAGGGCGTTGGAGCGGAACTATGCCATCATTAAATCGTTAACTTATCAGTGGGTATATTTATTATTTATTTACCAATAACCTGGCCATTGTTTATAATCTACGAACAACTGTCGGTAAGTATGCACTGAATAATCATGATGAAGGTCATCTCTAACAGTCTCGCGTCATTGTTCAGCCAACATCTCGTTGGTTGATGTGCCAACATGTCGTTGGTTGATGTATAATACGATCGTGAAGACAGAGTATTCAGTTTCGTTGTTAAAAACAAGGGAAACGAACTACTATTCAGTTGACCTTAGTTCTATAGTGTCATGTATGCTATTCATATAGAAGTTATCTCCCTTGTCCGTAATTACTCCATTTGCATTGCGTGAAATGGTTCCTTTGTCAAATGAGTTTCTTCTTATTTTGTCGACTGACAGACATTAAGAGACGTTTATTTAAGTGGTTAAAGAGAGGTTTGAATATATAAGTATTTGTTTTTACTGTATTAAGCAGGAAATGTACATGCTTTTGTTATTAATTTGTTTGAAATATTTTAAAGGGACACCCAGCAATATTGAAGTGTCCATTTCACGCATTTGAGTTTTGCTTTATAAAACCAGTTCAGTGTAATTAAATGAAAAGTGAAGTTTTCATTGGTTTTTCTCATGCCATAGTATGTTTAGGATATTATTAGCGTGATATTGATTCTAATCAACCATTAGTAATAAGACAAATGCAATTTGCTTAACACTATTTATATATCTACCGATAATAATGTAAATGCTATGTGTTGACATTTTGGCATTCTTGGCATTTGGAATGTAAATGCGAGGTGTTTATATTTAAGCGGTTTATTTCAGTAATACAAGATGCCTAAGCGACAATCGGCAAGACCGCCGAAGAGCCCGTATGCGAGTAAAGGACCATCTAAGGCACAGGCAGGCAGGCTCGTAGCTGGGTCCAAATTTGAGTTACGCACCTCCGTGATTTTTTTTTTCCAGACGATCATTGGTGAGTTTTGGCGTATATTACATAGTAATTTTAAGCTTATTTTGACTGCTATTTTAATACACATTGAAATCAGAAGACAAATTAAATTAGGAACGGCATACGGAACTTTAATACAACTCACCCCTCCAATCCCATCCCCTTCAGTTTTTATTGCGTTTTCGCATTTTTTTCCGATTTTTATTTTTTCGGACATTGACAAATAATTGTACGCACGTGCGTAGGTGCGTAAGCCCAGCTACGCGCCTGGCAGGCGGCGCGTACCCTACCCTACCCCGCCCACACCCTACCCCCTATACTACCCCCCCCCCCCTCCCTCGCTCTACTACCCCCCCCCTTCCCATATTTTTCTCTATTACCCCCCATACAAATGTTTTCAATGACATGCTGTAAACTGTACCCTACCCCGCCCACACCCTACCCCCTATACTACACCCCCCCCCCCCCCCCTCGCTCTACTACCCCCTTCCCATATGTTTCTCTATTACCCCCCCCATACAAATGTTTTCAATGACATACTGTAAACTGTTCTACTTGGTTTTCCATGTAAAAAAAAAAAAAAAATACATACTCTTTATACCATATAAAGGTGTCTGACTCTTTAATAAAAACAACTATAGACCTCGCTTAAAGCCTTGCTGTGCTTGTATTTTTGGTCATAGCATCGTCATTTCGATTCGAATCAATCAGGTACATATTATAACAAATAGTCACAACACTGATTTCTTCAATGTGTCCTTTATATCGCATCAGCGAAACGTCAAAGTCGTTTGAAAGCAGGTCGACTACGATATGACCTAACCAATGCATTTACTTTGTACATGGTACGGTATTGGGAAATATGTTTCTTCGACGACTCCCGCATAAAAATGCAACGTGATCGTTGAAAGAAAACCGTTAAACAACACTCACCGGTACGAAGAACTTCCAGAAGTAATCACAGACGCTGCAATCGAGTTCTTTCACAAACGGTTATTTGTTTATCGTTACGATTCGCCATGTTGAAAATAAGTCACCCGGATTGGTCCAGTCTCTGTTCCGGTCGCCTTGTACCCAGCTTCATATCGTAAGTATAAAGGTAACAAGGAAACCAGTAATTTAATTCAACATATCGAATCGTAACGGTAAACAAATGACCGTTTCTGAAAGAACTCGATTGCAGCGTCTGTGATTACTCCTGGAAGTTCTTCGTACCGGTGAGTGTTGTTAAACGGTTTTCTTTCAACGATCACGTTGCATTTTAATGCGGGAGTCGTCGAAGAAACATATTTCCCAATACCGTACCATGTACATAGAAAATGCATTGGTTAGGTCATATCGTAGTCGACCTGCTTTCAAACGACTTTGACGTTTCGCTGATGCGATATAAAGGACACATTGAAGAAATCAGTGTTGTGACTATTTGTTATAATATGTACCTTATTGATTCGAACCGAAATGACGATGCTATGACCAAAAATACAAGCACAGCAAGGCTTTAAGCGAGGTCTATAGTTGTTTTTATTAAAGAGTCAGACACCTTTATATGGTATAAAGAGTATGCATTTTTATTTATTTTTTTTACATGGAAAACCAAGTAGAACAGTTTACAGTATGTCATTGAAAACATTTGTATGGGGGGTAGTAGAGAAACATATGGGAAGGGGGTAGTAGAGGGAGGGGGTGGTAGGGGGGGGGTAGTAGAGGGGGTAGGGTGTGGGCGGGGTAGGGTACGCGCCGTCTGCCTGTGATCTAAGGCACAGGGAAAAGGCTGCCGGGAAGAAGTGCCAGGGATGCATTTGTGCATAGAAAAAGAAGATGAAGAATTCTTTCTTTGTTAACTTTACTTTAAATTATTAATTTACATCGATAAGGAAACCTGTTCTTGCAACTTAAATTGGCTTCCTCGGTGGAACCAGTACTAAGCAACATGGATTAAGTCCCTTGCTCAGAAATAAATTGCATGGCCAAGGCAAGGATTGAACACTGGATTAAATATGACCGAGAAGAAGAAGAAGAATTCTTTCTTTGTTAACTTTACTTTAAATTATTAATTTACATCGATTGGGAAACCTGTTCTTGCAACTTAAATTGGCTTCCTGGGTGGAACCAGTACTAAGCAACACAGATTAATTCCCTTGCTCAGGGATAAATTGCATGGCCAAGGCAAGGATTGAACACTGGATTAAATATGACAGTGTTCAAATAGTTGATGGGGTGCACATGAAAATCAAGTTTTATTTAATGTAGTGTGCAAGGGTTCAATATTTTAGCAATTTATTTCAGAAATACAGTATGCCTAATCTACAGTCACAGAGCCATATTTGCCGTAAAGCAGTCCAGGGGGCCGATGACGACTCAGGACGCATGAACTGGATGAACCTACCAGCAAAATAGATAAGGACAGCAGGAGCTGGCGGTATCTCCAGAGTTTGTGAGAAGACCGTTAAGCAACTGACGTCTGAGATGGTGGATTGGCTACACATTGTTACAGAAGAAGAAGTGCGAGTCGTAGTCGGAATCTGCAAGCGATACGGTTAACGGTGGATGGCAAGTTGTGGCTGGCGGAACAGATGTTGCAACGCTTACGGAAACAGGACTTGTGTTCTACTTTATTATGGCTTTAAGTCAATCGGGTTAATAAATTATGGCTTTAAGTCAGTTGGGTTATTAAAAATAAAAATAAATAAATAAAAAATAAAAATAAATAAATAAAAAGTTGGTATTACTAACTGTTGCTTATATTGCATCAATTATACATTTAAACATGGCATAATAATAAAAAACATGCAAGCAACTTCTAAGTCCAAATGATACTGGATTTATAAATTGTGCGGCTAATTTGAAGAAAAAATAAAAATGAAAAAATATTGCCGTGTGACCCTTTAATCACTGATTTAGTAGAGCTATACACATTAGAACACTAAATAAGTAAATACAACTCTGGTGTCATTATGAGGATGTCAATGATAACTTGCTTCTGATAATGCTCTTTAAGTACTATTATGAAAACAATTTATATAAATAACCTGTAACAGTGTTTGTCACCATGTTGTTAATGAAAATTAATGTTGAACCAAGCCATTATGTTGGCCATTGATGTTATGGTCATCGTTGTGCCCTATACATTTAACTTCTGCTGCTATTATTCACTCTCCAGGGCTGATCATGAAACTATTATGAAAACAATTTATATAAATAACTTGTTTGTCACCATGTTGTTAATGAAAATTAATGTTGAATCAAGCCATTATGTTGGCCATTGATGTTATGGTTGTCGTTGTGCCCTATACATTTAATTTCTGCTGCTATTATTCACTCTCCAGGGCTGATCATGAAACTATTATGAAAACAATTTATATAAATAACTTGTTTGTCACCATGTTGTTAATGAAAATTAATGTTGAATCAAGCCATTGTTGGCCATTGATGTTATGGTCGTCGTTGTGCCCTATACATTTAACTTCTGCTGCTATTATTCACTCTCCAGGGCTGATGATGAAATTGTGGTTGTTGGCAGTAATTGCAGTGTTTCTGCAATAGGTTCTCTTAACAAATTTCTGATAAGTATACCTCAACAGTTTTTGTGGATTTCAGCAAATGTTTAACTTGCTGCTGACTGCTGCTGCTAATAAGATGGGTTATAAAAGGTCCAGTGTTATTTGTCTAGCGATCCACTTTACACATTTATTTGTTTGTGTACAGGGTTGTTTTCATTATAGTGGCTGTTGTTTTGTATACTGGTGTATTTGCAGATGCTGCTTACTTATAATTGGATATCTGTCACTTATTTAAGGCTTTATTTTATTTCATTCTCTCAAAGACTTTGCCTTATATTTCAGTTTGTGTCACTATCAAGTTGACTTAGGGCCAGTCAAAAGTTCCTGACAAAAATGTGGGTGTACCGGGCGTGATATTGTGGACAAGTCATAGAGGCCCAGTGTTGGTATTGTATGTAATGTTCCATTTCTTACAGTTATACAAGTTAAACATAAATCACAAAGGGACATTTCAAACATTGCGAATGTCAGATGTATCCAAAATATTTGGTGTAGAATTTGGGAATATATCTCCAGAACTGGTTGATACATTGACAATGGATTTATATGTGGCGTTCCATTTTCCAAGACCTTGGAAGAATTCAGATGCTTTTCATATGGTTTATTTCACGGCTATTCCATTGGTTCGATGAGTATTATTTATCCTGTCATTGTTAAACAAGGCATATCAAATGGCACCGGTATCTTTTTAATTTGTGTGTGTGTGGGTGGGTGTAGTGCACAGGTTTATTGTCCCTCCGCCTTTTAACCGATATGACGTAATGAATGTATTATTCCAGTTGGGTTTGTCCCTACCCTATATATAGCACTGAGTTCTGTGCATGGTCACTAAACTATAATAAGCACTTCTATACTCGAAGTAAAACTGTTCTATGCATGACCTGTTCTATACATGACCCAAATTAAAAAAATTAAAATAGTTGTCGCATCAATTATATATATAACACCTTTAAACCTCCTTTTAATAACTATCTCCGAATAAAGGGAGGCATTCATAAACCAAGTAAGGTGTTCTTGAAGGCACAAAAAAGAAATATTTGTCAACACTATCCAGATGTTCAGGTCGTGTGGTGAGGGGTATGTGCCTGTTGAGGGTGGTTGTTATTCACGGGTTCTTAAAATACCCGTGATTGAATGTGCGTGGAGTGAGTTGTGAGTTGGTGACATTTCAACTCTCCAGTTTTAGGGTTAAGCCTGGCTGGCTTAAGCCGTTTATATTGTGGCTATATAGTTTGGATTACTCAAAATTCGTATGTTATATACATACCTTGTCATCAGTGGCTTTTGAACCGATGTATATACCTTGTACAATGTGGCTGTTGTTGGTGGGAAAGCTGCTTTAAATGAGGTTTTCAATGGCATTCAGTCAATCAAAGTCTATCGCAATTGCGTCTCCTTCGTTTATATGAAGATGCAATAGATGTGCATTCAACCTTCAACACGTGGGTCAGTTTACTTGACAAGGATACATATTCCTAGTTTATAGTCAAAGGACATGATAGAATGTATTTGTAAATTTGGAAATTCTTTAGTCCTAGTCTTCTTGAATAAATAATTATTTACATAGGTGGTCATTCAAAAGCTAAAGTTAATTGTAACATTGAATTTCATTAATGGGTTGCAGAGGTGTCTGTCTGTGGTTGGTTGCCATTATGGAAGAGAATTAACATTGAAACAGATTTTTTATTGAAACACGTAAGTCGTTTCTACCGACTATAAATTTACTTCTATGCATGGTGATGTGTATCTTAAATTCACTTCAATGACTTGGTGCCAAGTGTTGAAGACATTAAAGTTTTTATCTCTTGAGGACCACCCACATATATTGGTATTGCATGTGGGAGGCAATGACATTGGTCAAGTACCCTCAGATAAATTAAGGAAAAGTATTATTAAAACACTACATGACATAAACAACTTGATTTCTGAAGTTAAGATTGTTTGGTCGCAGATTTTACCACGCTTATATTATGGAAATGAAAAGTCCCATAAAGCTTTGGACAAAGTCAGGATTAGGGTAAATAGTCAAGTTGCAAAGGAGGTTTTCCGAATGAATGGTGGATATATTAGATATCCCGAAATTGTTGAAGTACAGATGCCAGAAATTCGCCTTTAGTTTCTGAAAACAGCCCGTGGCTTTAATAAAATGAATTCAAATTATTGTTGATGTGCAGTCACTTTTTTGGCATATATGTATAACCTCTATATAAGGTTATCTGCTTATCCTTCGTCAATTTTAAACTTTTAAGTTAACCCCTTATGGGTTACTATGTGGTTGGCAATATAGTGCTTTACCCAGTTTGGGTCATAACCCATTTTGTTGTAGAAAATAAATTTAATAGTATTTTGGCAATTTTGTAGGCTAACCAATTTGGGTTGCAAGCCACTTTTGGGTGACTGTTAATGTTATAAATGACCATATTTGGGTCATTGACCATATTTGGGTCATTTGTTGAATGTTGTCGACCATATTTGGGTCATATGATGAATGTTGTTGTTGGCGAGACAAATCGCTTCGATTGTGAAGTGCGTCAGCCATACCTCCATTTGAGGACTGACTTGTTCTTTTCACTGCTGTGCTCTGCTTCCCCCATTTTAATGGCGGTGCCTCTCGTGGTGCCTCTGTCACCACTTGTGGCATGTGGCAGTATGTCGCGGTCACAGCAGTGTGTAGTAATTATTTTACGAGAACATTTGAAGGAAAGCAACTAAATTTTAAATATCTGGCTTTGTGAACATCTGGTCCCAGGGTTCATTGAGTACAGTTTTCATTCACTTCAAAACTTGGCCGGAGCTATGACCATTTTTCAAATTGTTATAAATATCGTGACTGCACATTTGTTATGCACATTATGTTTCTTGTTATATTATGCTGAAGCCATGGCCTTGTTATTCCAATAAATATAAACTAAGTTCAGTATTGAGTCTCTTTCATAGCCCATCTTCAATAATGGGATTTGTCGTTCATCGACATAAATCCTTTTATTTAAGTGGGATTGATAATTTTCATAATTTTTTTTCGCAATTCTGCTTATTTGTTTTTGGTTTATTAATGAGTGTGTAAATCGTACGCTACACCAACTATCTGTCTCTAAAGATGCGGCCATTTTCTGCAGGCGGTATCAGATGTAAATTGCAAACTTTAGCATGTGTCGTGTTCATTTATGAAAATTACCCTCCCTCCCATACCCTCATTTTATTACCTATGCATATTATTGTTCTGTTTTGCTTTGCCAGTTTTATATATACATTTCAGTTACATTACTCAAGAAATGGTGGTTTGGACACAGCGTATCCTAATACAGATGTGAAGTCCTAAGAATATTAATCCTATTGTCGTGGCTTCAGCGGTGGATATTCCACAGGTTTGGCAGTATGTCGCGGTCACAGCAGTGTGTAGTAATTATTTTACGAGAACATTTGAAGGAAAGCAACTAAATTTTAAATATCTGGCTTTGTGAACATCTGGTCCCAGGGTTCATTGAGTACAGTTTTCATTCACTTCAAAACTTGGTGGGAGCTATGACAATTTTTCAAATTGTTATAAATATCGTGACTGCACATTTGTTATGCACATTATGTTTCTTGTTATATTATGCTGAAGCCATGGCCTTGTTATTCCAATAAATATAAACTAAGTTCAATATTGAGTCTCTTTTATAGCCCATCTTCAATAACTGATAACCACTATAAAATATAATGCATAGACTGAACATATTATTGTGATTGGAGTGTAATCATCTTTATTTTGAATAAATGCATAATTAAGCCAACATAATATTTGCGACCATAATTGTTGTTTTAAGTCGAAGCCAAAACATAGTTAATGAGATTAAATATTAGCTTAAAATACAGCTGTATCTTATTTGTACAATATTTTGTCTGCCATCTTGGATTTTTAGCGGCCGTCTTGAAAATGATCGAAATTGCATTGCCTCAGGTTATTTTTCAGTTGAATATAACTGGCACTGTGCAATATATCATACTTAAAAAGAATAGAGAGAGAGGTTAATCCAGAGAAGGCTCGGATTACTCTGTTTATTATTAGGTCTGTGGTACTACTGTTTAGAGTCTAGTTTAGACATGCTATGTGTTCATCTTGAACGTATTTACGGACGTATGAGTATTTGAAAACGTTTTTATATTATACATGACAAATACCAGGATCCTTCAATCAATACCCAGTATATATAAATTACAACTCGATCTGTTCAAGGTATTTCCACGATTCACCTTAGTGTGATCCAGCCAGTCTAAATATATGAATTACAAGTCACGATCAGTCACTACAGTAATGTATAGGTCTAGTCTGAGAGATTTTTTTCCTTTTCTTTTAAATGTTTACTTAATTTTTTATTTCTATATTTGGTTGTGTAAGAAAATGATATGACATCTTTTGCATGCCAGAGCGTAGAGTCAGAGCTACAGGTAAACGGGCACCTGTCAATTTGTATTCATACGCATTTTATATTAGCCTCGGTCACCCGGCCCGCTTCTGATTTCTTCGTTACTCTATGCTTCACGGATCCAGAACCAGGGTCTGTGGGGAAATAGGACGTTTAAAAACGCCCTCTCGTTTTGGGCCATTTTGGAGAAATTTTGAGAGATTCAACGAGACTTTCAAAATACATCTTTTTAAGTTAATTTAATAATAATTTCTTATTTTTAACTTATGAGAAGCAGCAAGTGACGTTAAAAAGTTTAACTGATGCATCAACAATTGACGTTGTACGTTTATTTACAATATGACGTAACGCAAACGTCGACTTTATGCGCGTGGAAAAACGCGCGAATAAATTGTGCTAATCGCTAGTGGGCGCTTTAATTGGCCTAATCTGCCCAGACCGATATCTGCCAAAAAAAATATGCATGATACGGTCTAGCTGGCCATGACTAGTTTGGTATTAACAATTTTAGCTGTTTAAAACTGCAAAAATGAGATATAGGGTCTTATAGAAAGCACAGCGTCCGAACGCAATGGCATTGTAGGTCCGCACTGTACTGCAAACAAGGACTTGATAATACAATGAAAGAGACAAAAACAACAGAAAGGGTGGTGAAGACAGGGTTACCGACTTGGAATGGTTAGTAGGCAATCAGGCCTACTGGTTAGCTTGAATCGATTTTATATGCGCACAATCCTCGCTATTATCCTGTCTTCAGCGCCAAAATAGACAAGACTGTGTAAACAAAACTACATCCCATCAAAAGGAATTCTCTAACAATAAAGTCCACATCCAGAGAAACTATCTAAAGAAACACATACAAAATAATAAACATCTCGGGATGTATCCAGAATCGTACTGAACAACATAGTAGTTGCAACTAAAGAGAAAACCAATCTAGGGTACGACCAGAAAACCCGAGGGACGAAAGCTCATGCACCCACCTCCCTTAGTTGGGGTTTCAGTAGGTACAATCATAGAGTCCCAAGAGGTAGTCCAGTCATCGCACAAGTGAAAAGTGAAGCGTAATGACTGACTGTAGAGAGGTCAATCACTAAACATGCAGTACGCTGTAAAACCAAAGGGTTATATCCTTTTCTGATTAAATTTGTAAAGCGGTCAAGAAACCCGTCAGACCCCTTTAACTTTCGAAGTTTATAGACCACATCTCCATAAAATGAGGGTTGTGATATGCCTAGTCGCAGAAGTGTTTAATGTTGGTGTTGTACTTTTCCAGCAGGCCCTCGTTGCGGTGGTAGAATTTAGAGAAAGATCTACGTAGTTTGTGATAACGAAAACCCTGCTGAAGAAGTTTACTTGTAATAACTTGATTTCGATTAATGAAGTCTATAACATCATTACACGCTCTAGCAAATCGAATGAGCTGGGAGATATGCAAAACTTGCAGGTCAAACTAAACAAAAAGCTCATATTTATGATAATGTGTAATAAGCTTTTAAGCAGGTTATGACTATTATTAATAGGTCTGTGATTTTACAAACTTTACAGAACTATTTTCTTTGACACACAACTTCCTGTCAACAGGTAAATTGAGTTTACTCAATGGACGGAGATGGAGGTGGATTTTACGGAGAAAATTAAGAATGTGTTTGACGTTTGCGATACTGAAGGAAATGGATATATTACTGTAGATCACCTGAAGGATTTATCTAGGGATCATTTTGGCGCCGACAGTGACGAGGTATAATTTTGCAGGGAAAATCCCCAATGTTTTTGTTCAGCCAATTTATTGTTTACCTTTCACAATGGGTGTTTGGGGTATTTGAATTTTAGCTAGATTTAAAACAACTCGACATGTACGAGTATTACGTGGAGTGCAATTTAAGCTGTAACATTTGCGATCTAGTTAATAGGTACAGATTAGAGGATCATCGGATCATACACTTTTGATACATGCAATTATGTCTTGTTTACATTTTTGTAGAACTCTAAACATGCTAAAAGTGTGTAAAAGTAAAAGTATCATACTCAAAATTATCCCAATTTCAATAGTTTATCTGTCATAGAATACATCTGAGTCTTTACCCAGTAAAAGACATATAGTTACTCTCACGTTCACGAGCCTGTGTGACTCCAAGCAGGGGCGTATCCAGCCAAATATTTAGGCCCATCCAGTTGAGCACAGAAGGTGCAAGTTTCTTGGGGTCATGGCATGCCACCTGATCCTCTATTTGTGTGTGTGAAAATTAGCCGGTCACTGGTGCATTCTTGAGATTTTATAGACGTGAGAATCATTGGAAAGGGCCTTTGTTAATGTTGGAAGAACGTTTGGCCCAACCCTTTTTCATGCTTGTATAATAGTAGGAAAGCAATAAAATATGTTTAAAGGAATCATGGCCCTTATGGTAGCATGTACCTATCATAGAGCCATAATTCCTGTGACTTTAGGAATCAACAGGACCCCGTACCGACCCCTGAACACACATTTCCGGCGAGGTATCTGAAGGCATCACGCAATGCCAGCATAAACAACCACCGTATTTCAACAGAACAAACGTTAATTACCACATCTGCATGCACAAGATTCAACAAAGAGAGGACAAATGCGTCGATATTGTCATTGTTCGAAGACCACTGTTAATTGTTCCGACATTTGCATTGTTTACGTTCAAAATAATCTCATTCTCGTGTGACGTCTCATTCAGTATTTAAAAACTTAACCCCACCCTACTCACAACCTGTCGCTTTCCTGTTAACGTTGTCAATTTGTGTCAGTTGTGGGCGGAATACGGAACAACATCGCACGTGATATTTTAAATGGTAAACATTGAAGAAAAATACGTTTGCTGAAACACAGAGTCTTACACAAAAATCCCTAAATAGTTATTATCTAATGAACCGAATAATTCAAGACAGCTTGTGTTTGCATTTTACTAATCGATTCGTTGGTTATAGCACTAAAAATATATTTAAACCATCACAAATGAAAAAAATAACATTTTTAAATTTTGATTGTCTTTTATTTAAATATAACGTATTTCCTCTATTAGTAGCGCCTTCCCTAATAGAAGCGCCCCCACCTGTTTTAAGAAACCTTACTTTCTTCAAAAATCCAAAAGTTCCTTAAAACACAAAAAAGAATTGTCTTCACCGCTAATACATAAAGATAACTGACCGATGAGGGGCAAGTGATTTCAAGTCAGAAACTAGAACCTCTCGCCTACTGATTTATTGAACACCAAATGAACTGGGATGAATCTTATGTAATCAGAATGTATGCCTTTCCTATCAGATTTAAAGTATACCATTTCAATTCTGAGTTTGCTAAAATGATGAACAAGTAGAACAAAGACATCTATGCCTGGGCTGACAACAGCTGCTTTTCTAACTCCAGAGGATACTGTATGTGCAGGTTGAAAACGAATCCACTCTACTGTAAGCTTTTAATGAGAGAGTGCATCGGCAAATGACATATAATAAATGGATACCCTTAAACCCTCTCTTCCATTCCAGGTTAAAATAACTACACCATCTCTGAGCAATTCATGACAGTTCTCAGTCACCAGATATTTCTTCGTCCAAGTTTATTATTTCACCTTTACGCTGATGTTGGTCAGCACTCTCTTCCAGTCTGCAATGGCCATATTGTACTGAATGGCGAGTGGTGCAGTTGTAAAAACATTTTCACCACGTGACGAGTTCGCGATTTCAGACTGTTTGATAATTATATCTATGTCAAACATGCCTATTGGAAAGTCCCATATTGGAATGTAGAATGTAGGGCCAAAATCCAGTCATCTGTAGATTAGTTTGTTTTTACACCTGGTGATGGTCGAAGCATTTGTATTCTTCTTCTTCGGCTAAAACAAGGACGAATTATTTTTAGAATTTAAGTAGTACTGAATAAAACTGACAAATGCCTATAAAACAGGAATCCTCCATCATCGCTATGTATACAATACAACTATTTAAAAGGGTAGGAAGCTAGTAGGAGAGAAAGGGAGCCGGCTGAGCTTGGCCTTGAAGTCCTCAATGGTCTATGAGTAGGAAGCAGGTTCCTGTCTTTATCTTGAATATGATAATCAGGCGAATGATGTAGTGCGGATGCTGGAGGATCCCAGTGGAGGGATTTTACCGTCGCACTAACACAGCATGATGTGCGATTAGTGTAGTGTAGTTTCTCCGGATGAAAGCTGCTTTTATGGGTATTGTACAGTAACTTAGATTGTGCTGAATGAAACCCATATTTATCGATATTTACGTCCATATAGTTATCACCGTCCACTGCATCATGAATGTACCCGTGCAGGCAGTAATTGATGTGCATCATGTGTCGCTTGTTTGCTGTTACTCTGATGACTCTGCACTTCTGGGGTTTAAATTACATCTGCCTCTTCCCACTTCTTCAGGGCTGATTCTGTGAGGTCATTAATGAAAGCAATAAAATGTAGTGTGCTAAAGACACACCGTTGTGGCACTCCTGACAAAACATCAGCTCAGATGGACGTGTTACATTCAAGGAGGACAAGTTGTTTTCTATCTATTCTGAAGAAAAGACTGTATCCATCAAAGAGTTTGATACCTGACTCCGTAGCAGATGAACTTATATAAGATCCGTTTGTGTGGGACCTTGCCAAAAGCATTATCAACGTCCACGAGTATAATGTCTAGCTGACCGTAGGATGTTATTGTATGAGCAATATTCAGGTATATTGTTATGAGCCGAGTCTCGCAAGATCATTTGGGTCGAAAACTGTGTTGAGCATATGTTAGTATCTTGCAGGCTATAGATGTAAGGGAAACTGGTTGATAGTTAGAATATGCTCAGCTGTGAATATTTCGCCGCCAAATGAAAATGTCTGATTCTATCACATGATCCTTCAAACCAGGATCCCCATAGATCTCCATGGATCTACTATATGCCTCCAAACAAACTCATCTTAAAATGTATTTCTTCTCCTCTAAGGGTATAACAACCTCAAAGTTTAATTTTAATGAAGATAGGGGCACTCGATGCATAATCACCAAACGTCATACGTAATGTCCATCTACCAAGTAACCTCAGATGTACAGGATGGTTATAACAGCTGTGTGAATATTTCACTGTGTGCCGATCTATCATCAAGTCCATTGTTTTTAATAAGTACTCATCATAGAATTTAAACAACTTAATGTTAGTTTACTTTTTTAAGAATTCCTTTAGTTACCTTCTATTTTCAATTCTGTTGAAAAATGTCCGCGCTTGATAAGGGTGACTTGACTTAAATGTTTATTATTGAACATTACTGTTCTTTAGTTGTACGCAATTGCTTAACCACAGACGTAATAACACATTATTATTAATATGTCTGTGGCTTAACCCATACTTTTAGATTACTATTGTTTCAACATTAAAAACAATACTAAATAAGCAAATTCGATGAATTGATATCCCCCGCCGAATTATGTATTAACCTCGAAGAAATGCGGGTTTTTTTAATAGTATAAATCATGACCTTGACCCTTCATAGATTCGAATATCTAATAGATATAGGTATTTTTGAAATTCATCACCATAGTAAATTTGAAAAAATGATGTACCATTTTAAGGCATTGACTTTTATAGTGGGACTAAAGGGATAGACTGGGTGTAATATTAGCAGTAGTAATACATATACAAGAAATGTAGAATTGTATTTCAATGATTACTTTTTAATTACCTGGTCATGTGATGTTTATTAATCTGATTACTTCATCACATTACTACGGCTACTATCAGGTGATCTTGTTATTTCATGGGGAGGGATGTATTTGTCAAAAGTTTGGCTAGCTTTAAAATAAATCAAACTTTCGTTAATATAAACACGCAAACTAAGTTTGACATGTGACCAAGGGGCAGAGCCAAATTTGACCCCAGTGTCACCTTTGAACAAACTTGGTAGAGGACCATAGGCTGAGTATAAATACAAGATATTAAGCTGTTGGCTCTTGTAGTTTGAGAGAAGAATATCTTTTAAGTTTGTTCCTATATACGTCTATGTAAAACATGTAACCCCTGGTGTGGGGCCAAATTGGACTCCATGGTCAGCATTCAAACAAACTTGGTAGAGGACCATAAGTTGAGTGTAAATACAAAATATTAAACCTTTGACTCTCGTAGTTTCAGAGAAGACGATTTTTAAAGTATTTCCCTATATATAATAAGTCTATGTTAAACTGTGACCACTCGGGCGGAGCCAGATTTGACCCCAGGGTCACCATTTGAACAAAATTGATAGAAGATCCATACGTTTAAAATAAATAAAAAAACATTAAACCTTTATGCTTGTAGTTTCAGAGAAGAAGATTGTTGAGGGGTCTTCCCTATAACTCTATGTAAATCTGATCCAACAAGGGGCCCTAAGCTCCCAATTAAAGAAAAAATAAACCCATGAACCAAGGTTTCTTAAGAGAAAAACAAATTACACAAAAATAAAAAAATAAAATGTTGTTGTTGTTTTTTAGAAAAATTGAACCCAATCAACCAATGTTTCTTAATGAAAAAAAAAAGGCAAAAATGCCTCCAGTGAGATTTGAACCAACGACCTCAATAATTCAAGGGGACATGTATCAATTTAAGGGCAATAACTCCAGCGTTACTAAGACGATTCCGAAATAAATTTGCCACGTCACATCCCGCTATTGAGATAAATATTATAATCAAGTTTAATGAAAATTAAACTAGCGGTTATCAAGATATGGCTGTGAATAGCCGCGACTCCTCCCACTACCAGGATTAACAGTATTACAAAGTGTAATGAAAATCCAACCTTCAGTTATGAAGATATGGCTCCGGACGGACGGACGGACAGACAACGTAAACTATAAATAATACGTAAAATGAATTATGAAGCAACTCTTAATTCGACCCAGCGGTTTATATTGAGTCTGTAGAGTTTACCTCTTCGCCAGTAGGTTTGGAAACGGTGACATATGTTGTAGAATTTGGCTGTTGTTGACGGAAGAGCAAATTACAGTTACACCTATAACAAATGCAGTTACACCATCTTGTATGTTTCATACGGTATCCGTGATCTTTAAAGTAGCTATCCCGCCAACAACAGCCACATTTTACAACATATATACACCGTTTCTAAACCTACTGGAGAATTGAATTTAGAATTACCAACTCATAATTCATTTTACTCATATTCAAATACGGGTATTTTAAGAACCCATACACAATCTATACTCTTAATCGGCACATATACAATATTATATGAGCTAAACACCTGGATAGAATTTTGATAAATTATTTGGTAGTGTAATCTTGCCGTTATTTGGCGGGTTAGTTTCTTTAAAGAAGATCAACATACACAATTAGGAAAACTTACATTAACGAGAGTTTTTCTATAGAAGGGCGAGTGAACAGATATGACTCCCATGTGATCCTTGAAGTTTGATCAAAGAGCTATTACAATTCTTGTTGGTATTTGTCATCGGTTATTCATAGTTTTCATATATTTGTAAGACCTATAAACAGGACAATGAAGAAGGCCAAGAAAACAATTAGTCGTATTTCACTTTCCCGACCGACCCTATATTTTGTCCCGACCCTAACCTTTTTTTCCCCGTCTTCCCCCAGATAGATTTGTCACGTATCGATCAAAGAAAGAGAAACCGTGATCGCAGGTGGAAAACATTAATGTTGAACAAAAACACCGCAAAAAGCCAAGCGTTATGATGAAGCCAGCTTCGTATGATGGTACAGGCTCTTGGATAGACTACAAAGCACATTTTGAAGCTGTTTCAAAAATCAATGGATGGACTGACACAGAGCAAGGACTCTAGCCGTATCATTAAGAGGCCAACCTAGGGTGACTTTGGTAACCTATCCTCGAAATCGAATGATTATGGAGAGCTTGTTGTAGCTTTGCAAAAGAGGTTAGCGCCACCAAATCAGACAGAGCTATACAGAGTGCAGTTACGTGAATGGAGGCAAAAGGCTACTGAAAGTTTATCTGAACTTGGACAGGATATTAGGAGATTGACCAATATGGCATATTCTACTGCACCAAGTGATGTCAGAGAAACCTTAGCTAGGGAACAATTTATTGACTCATTATCAAGTGTAGATATGAGAATAAGAGTTAAGCAGGCAAGACCGTCAAGCTGGAATGATACAGTGAGGCATGCTGTCGAGCTTGAAGCTTTCGTTAGAGCTGAAAAACGGAAAATTGAAAGCGATGGCATATTGAATTCAGCTAACTCTTCAACAACATGTGTCGAGAAAGATAATGATGAGCTGCAACAAATCAAATTATCGATGGAGCGTTTCGAAAAACCAATGAAGTCAATTATTTCTAGCAGCAAGAGCAGTCACATAGATAGAGATTCGCGACCTTCCACACAACTTGGACATAAAACAACTCAGGCAGTCAGGACAACAGAAAAGCTTGTTATGAATATGGGTTCAAACTTCATTTTAGAAGAAACTGCCCGAAGTTAAAAAAAAAAACATACTGGTTCACAGGAAACGGTAAATGTAAACAAAAAAAAGAAAAATGTTAATTCATCAAAACGTGTAGGATCTGGTCTATTTGTGCCAGTCAAATTGGATGGACACGATTTGGAATGCTTAGTGGATACAGGTGCTACACTGTCAATGTTATCGTCGAAAGTATGGAACAACATTAACCTTAACCAGACATCAAATTTACTGGACTATAACAGGATAATAGTTTCAGCATCTGGCACTCCCCTGGAAATAAAGGGTAGAACACGTATTTCATTAGAAATACAAGGAGTCACATGTGTAGCAGATGTTGAAAATGATATGATGATGGGACATGATTTCATGCAGCAAAATAGTTGTAAGATTGACCTAGTAAATAATACTTCGACCATCCAAGGAAAGTTGTGCCAACTATCATGTACAGGTTCGATAGGATGCTACCGTGTGACAGTAGCAGAAGATGCTAAAGTTCCAGCAAGGTCAAAGATGATTATACGTGGTAAGATTTCTGACTTACCGAAAAATCATGAACAACTGTATATTATTGAATATTCTGAAAGCATGTTGAAAAACCGCAAAGGATTCATAGCTAAAGCATTGGTACGATCAACGGATAGTGCTGCATTGCGAGTGATGAATATAACGGAAGAACCACAGATGTTTTATGCAGGAACAAACGTAGCACATAGGAGCCCTGTGGAAGATATTCAAACCAAAGTAGTTAAACAAGTAGAGCACTTAGCTGTACCCAATCATCTTACAGATTTGTATGAGCGGACGTCTCCAAATCAGTGTAAAGAGGTAGCACAACTATTAGCAAATTATTCCTCTGTGTTTTCAAAATCCGATGAAGACATAGGTAGAACAGGAATAATTCGACACAAAATCAATACTGGTAATGCACATCCAGTTAAACAACCCTTACGAAGGACACCAGTCCGTATGAACACGGAAGTTGATAAACAGATCGACGACATGTTGAAAAATGACGTGATAAACCATCGACTAGTCCATGGGCCAGTGGTATAGTTATGGTCAAGAAGAAGGATGGGTCTAGCCGTTTTTGCATTGACTACAGAAAGTTAAATGACGTGACTGTGAAAGATTCGTATCCCATTCCTAGGATAGACGACACACTTGATCAACTTGCGGGAGCACAGTGGTTGTTTTGTTTAGACCTAATCTCGGGTTATTGACAAGTTGAAGTGGACGAAACAGATATTAAAAAAGACTGCTTTTGTATCTAGTAGTGGTATTTTTAAGTTCAAAGTCATGCCGTTCGGGCTCTGCAATGCCCCAGCGACATTTGAACGATTACTGGAAACTGTATTGGCAGGGCTAAACTGGCAAGTGTGTTTGATATATCTTGACGATATCATAGTTCACGGAAAAACATTTGAGTCCATGATATGCAATTTGGATAATGTCTTCAGTAAACTGCTTTATGCCGGACTGAAATTAAAACCACGAAAATGTCAGCTATTTTGCAGAGAGGATGAATATCTTGGACATGTTATTTCGGCGTCAGAAATGAAGACAGACCCGAAAAAGATTGAGGCAGTCAGGAATTGGCCGGTTCCCCATAGTGTGACTGAGTTACGGTCATTTGTTGGACTGTGCAGTTATTACCGAAAATTCATTCAAGGATTCGCAGACATAGCCAAACCGCTACATAAATTAACAGAAAAGGGACATACATTCAAATGGACGGAAGACTGTGATACAGCATTCGCTAAGTTGAAACAAATGCTGGTGACAGCACCAACGATGGCACATCCTGATTTTTCAAAAGAATTTGTTCTTGATACTGATGCCAGTGATTTTGGGATTGGTGCCGTGCTGTCTCAAAACATCGATGGGCAAGAACGAGTAATTGCATTTGCGAGCAGGACATTAACTAAGTCAGAGCGAAGGTACTGTGTGACTAGGAAAGAGCTTCTGGCATTAGTTCATTTCGTAAAATACTTTAGGCACTACCTGTATGGTACAAAGTTCATGATTAGGACTGATCATGGATCATTGAGATGGTTAATGCGATTTAAGAATCCCGAGGATCAGGTTGCGAGGTGGTTTGAAGTGTTGACTTCTTACAACATGGAAATAGTCCATAGGCCAGGACGCCTTCATCAGAATGCCGATGGCATGAGTAGAATAAGGTGCGAACAATGTGGGTTAGAAGACGATGAAAAATATGTGCTTAGTACTTCAGAACTAAGGGCAAATGTTGTTGACCAGGCTGTAGAGTGTGGTATAACTGATCTCAAAACAGCGCAATCAATAGCACAGAAATATCGAAGGTTGTGTCATGGTTGAAAGCAGGTTCAAAACCAGATAGTAAAACTATTTCAAGTGAGAGCTACTTTGTGAAATCACTGGTTAGAGATGGTGTACTTATGGGGCGTTGGGACGTACTTGGGACCAATATTGTCAGTTGGCAAGGTATAGTGCCACTCAGTGAAAGACGAATGGTATTGAAATATTTGCACGATATTAAAGCATCTGGTCACCTTGGAATTAAGAAGACTGTAAGCAAATTAAGGCAACATTATTATTGGCCAGGACTACAAAACGATGTTAAGATGTACAATGGACGGTTCGAAGCTTGTGCAAAACGAAAAGATCCTAACAAGACAAAAAGAGCCCCGATGGGCATAGTGAAGAGTGGCTATCCGATGGAAAGAATAGCCATTGACATACTTGGAGAACTTCCTATCACAGAAAGGGGAAACAAATATATAGGTGATTACTTCACAAAATGGACGGAATGTTTTGCGATGCCGAATATGGAGGCCAAAACGGTGGCAACCATATTAGTAGAGAAAGTCATAGCAAGGTTTGGGGTACCAGGTCGAATACATTCAGATCAAGGGAGACAGTTTGAAAGCTGTCTGTTTAGTTAAATGTGTCGTATGTTCCAGATAGAAAAGACACGAACAACTCCTTACCACCCCCAATCAGACGGAATGGTAGAACGTTTTAACCGGACACTCATAACCATGTTAAGTATGTTTGTGAATAATAACCATTCCGATTGGGACGAGCAACTACCATATGTAATGATGGCATACAGGGCAACAGATCATGAGGCAACAGGGTTTACGCCAAACATGTGCATGCTTGGACGTGAAACCACATGTCCTCTTGACATTTTGTATGAGATGCCCCCTAGCATTAAACCCGTCCCACAAAGTCAGTGGGTCTGGGAGTTGAAGAAGGAGAGGTTAGAATCAGCACATACCCTGGTAAGAGAAAATATAGGAAGCTCTATGCACAGACAGAAAAGGTACCATGACAGAAGTTTATCGTACGAAAAGTTTGAGGTAGGCGACAAAGTGTATGTTTTCTTTCCAGTAAAGAAACAAGTGTGCTCTTCAAAGCTGACGTCCTATTGGAGAGGGCCGTATAAGGTAGTTGATAAACTTTTAGAGGTTTTATGCAAGGTAAATTGTGCGAGAGCAGATAAGATACAATTTATTCATTGCGATCGCCTTCGCAAAGCCAAAAGTCAAATACTTGCTGGTGAAGAATTTCCAGGTGTAGACGACAATACACGCAAGGTAAGTGAACCAGAAGAAGAATCGGAAATTGAAAACGTAGATTATGATAAGCGCATTAGGAGAAAGCCAGCATGGAAGTCAGATTATGTTCTTTCTATTTTCAGTGATACTGAGATGCCCAAGACAAAGACCACCGAACGGAAGCTGCCATTGATGTGTCCATCATGTCAGAAGACACTTGGAGCAAAGGAGGACTTCAAGTATCATGTGTTAACATGCATAGGCGCTGAGTTTGGCAGTGATACATGTGCCAAAACGTTTAAGAAGAGGTCTTATCTGCTACAACATAACAGACGAAAGCATGATACAGAGCAAACGGATACCTCTGGCGCAATAGTCAAGGAAGCAGAGGTCAGTAACACAAGTCAAAAACACAAGAACGAGGTAGTGATCTTGATTCTAGTGAAGATGGACATTCAGACATTGATGAGAAGCAAGAGACGAAGGTTGTTGAACTGGATTCCCCTAATAATAAGGAGGTTCGGGAGAGCGATGGCTGGAACACTGATCCAGATATTAATATTTCAGGGGACATACCAGAAGGTAAAGAACAACATGATGAAAGAAAGGTAAATGATATCCGCATAGGGCGAATTTATAGGAAACGAACAGCACCAGAACCGGTGGTGGCACCTATAAAGAGTTAGAAAGTTTCGGGACAGGCTGAAAGCACAGCCCATATAACTGATCATGAAATGGACACGGACGAGCCGAGAAAACTGACCTACCAGGCCACTCAATGGTGCCAGAAGACGCATCAGATGAACCCCGTTCAAATCAGTTGGAGACACCATCTGTTGTTGACAAGGGAGTTCAAACTGATATTCAAACGGATCTATCAGCCCAAGAGAAAGGTGCCTCGTTGTGAACATTGTGCCATCTTGTTTGAGGATGAAATCGTGTATTCCCTTCATCAAGGTTGTCATAATCATTCAGATCCTTTCAGGTGCAACATATGTGGAAAACAGTGTGATAATAGATACGGGTTCTATGCGCATTTCCACCGAGGTCATTTGTCAGAGTGATTAACAAAGTCTCTTAAAGACAATAGTGTTCAGCAAGTTTATTTTTATGTTTTTAAAGTTTCAAGTTGTTTTTGTTTTGTTTAATTAAGGGAAAGACCTTCACAGATCATGATATCAGGGGAAAGTTGTAATTTACTTCGTGTAAGATGTTTTAAGATTATATTATAAAATGTCAAAGATTTTATTTGTTTTGTTTACTCTTTTGTCAAGCGTTCAATGTATGAATTTACAAAGAAGTCATGCGAGACGCATGAACCTAGAGGCGTGGATAATGTGGTGAAATTGTATTTGTAACACGATTACTTCCCTTGTTTTAAATGACTCCATTTACTCAAATAGCAACAAACTGCTTACAACAAAAATACTCACCGTTTTATCAACACAGATCAGTTGTAGGTATGTTTGGTTGTTGAATACGACTCTAAATTGCTTGAAATACACTTTTAATAATCATGACACTAATTTAGTTGTATAGACAGTTAAAATATATAAGTGATTTATATGAAATTGATGTTCGCCAATTTCCGTTGAACATCGCCAAAGATCGGTGAGCTGCTAGAGGTCGCCCTGAGTCGTCTGGTATAAAAGGGGAAAGCGCTTCACTTTTTGGGCACTTCTTGTCTGACTGTCCGACGGTTAACACCGGTATATGTTAATTAAATACTGCTCCTATTTTGAAGGATTGTATTTTGCTGGGACTTTGGGCCAAAAGCACTATCAAACATTATATCCGGGTTCTCTCGAGAAGCCCCGCTTCCTTGAAAGGGTATATGTTAGCATAGGGCTTAGTGCACGGGTTGCAGCTGTATCTATCCTTGAGTTAGAGCCTTGTCATTGGAAGCCCCGTTTCTTTGATAGAGTTCTGTGTGACACACCTTTTAAAAACGCAACATTTTTTATTTTGGATTATTTTTAGTCCGCTGTTGTTTTTTTTGTTAAAATCAAGACAAGTATCTTTGTCCCAAAGGTTAACATATGGCGATAAACAGTTGCATACCATTTGCTCTACTTCTTTCATTTAAAACACATTTTGCACGAGTGTGTCAATTCCACTCTAGAAATTCAAAACATATCAAGTGTATGTTTTCAAATGTACTGAGTGTAATTAGATCCAAAATCAATACATCTTTTATTTCTGGAGAAGTTGCGACCACAAAGCTATATTTAAGCTTGGAGGAAAATAAGGACTGTCGATACTGCCAATAAAGTTTCACGACGTGCCTAACAAAAGTATAGATCACAATGTGTGTTTATAGTCTATGCATAATAAAGTTGACCGCTGGTGGCTATCTTGGAAGCCTCATCAATATGAACTTATGTATTACCATGTCAAGTCAAGTAAATTTTATTTAAAGTCGGCAAGACATACAAACATTTAACATAAGCTATTAATAAGCATAACTGTGATGCTTTGTGTATACATTTGTACTTTGTTAACTCTCCCTAACAATTGATTATTTGATTGATTATTGGACTGTCAGTGATTTTATTGATTAAAAGGGGAGTAACCCGTATTGGTCAATGTACTCAGTAGATACATGATTATACTTATTGTGTTTACTCAAGGTATTGTGGCTAAAACATTAATGCTATAAATTGTTTGTAAACAAGATTGTTCGTAATAGTGTGATAGGATTTTTAGTTCTTGTATGTTGATTTTGTTGTAA
>JAWPHD010019619.1:0-34966 GCA_037043455.1 Cyrtodaria siliqua | reverse complement strand
GAAAAATCTATGACTGTGTTTTTTGTTGCTGAATCATAAATATTAATTTGATTTATATAGCTAAAAGTTGCACATATAATTTAAACAAGAATGTTTAAGAGCTTGAAGCATCATATGAATTTCGTATTAATGACATTGCAAAACAACAACATCCGCAACAGAAACATAAACCCTTGACCCACGCTAGCAGCCCTAGTTCTAATCTGATATGGTTATTTTGGGACTCGAGGCGCAACAATTGTATAAAATAGGTTTTGACCGCCTGTACAGGGCCCCTTTATGCAGGCGGTCAAACCCCATTTTATATAAGTGTTGTGCCTGATTCCCTAAATAACCATACTAAAATAGAACTAGGGGTTGTTACTTGTTTTGTTAAAGGCAGATGTCTCCCCTACACGAGAAAGGGCCATAAATCCGCCAAACATCATTAAACTGGAACACGACGAAGAAATGTGCAACTAGCCTGGTAAAGGTCATCCCTACCAAGTTTCATGAAATCCAGGCAGCGGATCACAAAAAGTAGTCGGGACAAAGCTCATGTATTAAAACCTTTAAAGGGCCAAAATCATTGAACCGGAATAAGACAATGATATCGCAACCAAGTTTCGTTGAATGCCGAATGGTGGTTGAGGACAACTAGTCCGGACAAAGTTTGTGTATTAAAATGTTATAAAGAGCAAAAACCCACCAAATATCATTGAACCGGAACACGACAATAATATGTGCAACTAGGCTTGGTACTGATCATTCCTGCCAAGTTTCATGAAATCCAAACCAGAGATTCAGGAAAAAATTGTATTAAAAAAATATGTATTAAAACGTGTAAAGGCCATAACTCCTCCTTCAACCGGAACACAACCGTAACACAACCGGAACACAACGATGATATGCACAACTAGGCTTGATACTGATCATCCTTGCCCGGTTTCGTTGAAATTCGGCCAGGGGTTCAGCAGCACTAGTCCGGGCAAAGTGTGTGTCTTAAAACATGTAAAGGGCCAAATCTCCACCAAAATCTTTCAACCGGAACATGGTGATGACATGCACAACTAGGCTTGGTACTGATCATCCCTGCAATGTTTCTCTAAAATCAGGCCAGGGGTTCAGGAGAACATGTCCGAAAAATGTTTGTGTAGTAAAATCCTTAAAGGGTCATAACTCCACCAAAATGCTTTCAACCAGAACACGGTGATGCTATGCACAACTAGGCTTGGTACTTATATCCTTGCCACGTTTCGTTGAAATCCGGCCAGGGTTTCAGCAGAACTAGTCCATACACATTACGTGTATTAAAACATTTAAAGGGCCATAACTCCACCAACAATCATTCAACCGGAACAAGGTCACAACATGCACACAACTAGACTTGGTACTGATCATCCTTGCAAGGTTTTGCGGAAATACCGAAAATGAAAGCCTTATCATAACAATCTTCTAAAGTTTGGTAAGGATCAGATGAAAAATTAAGGTACTAGAGTGTTAACACATTTTTCAATAATTCAAGGGCCATAACTTCGTTGTTACTGGTCCGATCTGGCTGGTTTACGAACTTAATTGAGCTTTCATCAATATCAGCAATCTGGCAAAGCTTTGTAAAGGTAGAATGCAAAATGGAGGCGATAGAGTGTTGACAAGACAACCTATAAACATGTTCGTTAATTCAAGGCATTAACTCCGGTTTTACTGATCCGATCTGGCTTGTGTTTGAACTCGTCCGAGCTTCATAGATTATTAACAATCTGATAAAGGCTGGTAAAGATCGATTGAAAAATGGAGGCACTAGAGTGTTGACAAGACAAAATATAGCTTCTGTTATTAATTGAAGGCCAGATAACTCCGGTGTTACCGGTCCTATCTAACTGGTTTTCGAACTCGTCCGAGCTTTCATTGATATTAATAGTTTGGTAAAGTTTGGTAAAGGTCGGATGAAAAATGGAGGCGCTAGAGTGTTGCCATCAAAATGTTAACACATTTTTCAATAATTCAAGGGTCATAACCTTAATGTTACTGGTCCAATCTGGAAGTTTTGGAACTTGACCGACCTTTCATCATTATCAACAATCTGGCAAAGTTTGGTAAAGGTAGGATGTAAAATGGACGCGCCTAGAGTATTGACAAGACAAAATATAGCAATTTTCGTTAATTCAAGGGCACTTATCCGGTATTACTAGTCCGATCTGGCTGGTGTCCGAGCTTTCATTGATATTAATAACCTGGTAAAGTTTGGTAAAGACCGGATGAAAAATGAAGTTGCTAGAATGTTGACATCAAAAGTGTAACGGAAAAGGCAAGCGTAGGGGGTTGGGGTGTGTGGAAACATAACTATATGTGTAAGAATTGACCAAAACAACACAGGATATGTAAAAATAAAAGAAATGATTGGGGGGAGACGTGAGTGTGTGTGTGGGGTGGGGGATGGGGGTGGGAGGGGGGGTGGGGGGGGGGGGGGGGGGGGGGGGTGGGGGGGTGTGAAGGCATGGGGGGGGGCAACATAGCTAAAGAATTGACCGAACTATGTATTTAAAAAAAACGGGCATGTTGGGTGGGGGTGGGGGTTGGGGGGTGTAGGTGGTGGGGTTGGGGCTGGGAGGACGGAGCCCATACCCCAATATGGGTGAAATATCAATAAAATGCACATCCCAAACCAAAAGTATAGATATATACAACAGCTTACATGCAAACCTAGATCTGCCTTTATTGCACATTTTATGGGCCATCACACTTTGGGTTCCTTGATATTCGGTTCCATGGGAGCCCAGGTGTTACATGAACCAACATTACTTAAGCAGCCCTTAAGATAATGCTATAAGGAAGTTCATGGCCAGATTTGGTTGTGCTAGGACAAGAAATATAAGAAATATAGACTTTTAAACAGAGCTTACACGCAAAATTTGATGTGAAATGGGACACATTTTATCAGAATTTGGGTTCAATGGAACCAAAATTGTTTATGCAGTCCTTAAGATATTGTTATAAGGAAGCCCATGGCCAAATTGGTTTGCTAGGATAAGAAATGTAAGAAAAATAGACGTGTAAACACAGCTTACACGAAACCTTGATGTGGGACGTTGACGCCGGGGTGATTACATAAGCTCTCTTATTCTTCGAATAAAACTAAGTTTTCAAATACAGACGACAGCGAAATATTTCGTGAGGAAAACATTGATGCAAGAAAAATACGCATGAAATATCTCTTTGGAGAAATGTATGCATGGGCGTGTGATCAATTGAAATACGTTGACTGTTTATGCAGGCAGTGTGTGATGTCAGAAACCTCGCCGTGCTCGTGCCGTGTGCTTCACCTATATTGCCTACTGGCCGCGTCACAGCTCTATGATAGCTACATAAGACGTATGATTCTCGCAGTTACGATGACATTAGCGGAACCCCAGCGTACGCTACACTTGCTTTAACGATTGGGTAAGCTGGGGTTATTCACGGACATACTGTGTTAGAGAGAATAACAGAACACGTGTATTATATATTTTACCAGTTAAACTGTTAATTTATTAGTAGTTTAGTATCGGCAATATGTGCCACGTCTTATTATAAAGGTACTTAGCAACGCAGATCATTTCATGCTGTGCACGCTGCGAGCGACTTCTGTATGTTGGTAGACACCATAATACACATATTCTATGAAACTAGTTAAATGTAATAACATTGAGAAAATTTATGTTTGAAACGCAAGAAACGGAAGTTCGGATCACTTTGCCAACCTCCTTTCATAGATGGGATGCCGCTGTCGTGTGGTAGCTTTCTTTTTTTTGTAGGACTGTAAATAGCAAAATGGCTATATTCGATAATAATAGTAGTTTGACAGATAATATATCGCAATTAATACTTGAATGACACACATATAACGTACACATATACGTTCTGTACCACGTTTTGCTCTATGGACCGCTTCTCACAGCTGTGGGTTCGAATCCCACTGGGACCTGTAAAGGTTGATACTTACGGAGTGCTGGAGGTATCTCTTACTTATCCCTTACTTATCCGTAAGAATCGACACTGCATACATACAGTACTGGTTCTATCCAAGAAAAAGTGGGTGATCTGCCTCCACCAAAAACAAATCGATCTTCACATATAGCCTAAAATGTGCTGATCTTGAAACTGCTATGATATATATGTTAAATAAAAGGAAACGACTCTTTAAATGGCCCCTGCTCGCAGCCTGTATATTAATTATCACAAACTTATCAAGCAATCTCTTTGTGGTTTTAAAGTGGAATATCGCTTAAGCCGGTGCTACGATGCTTTAGAGGTGTTACATTTTACATTACCTCTCATGAACAAACTCAATAAAACCGAGTCTGCTACTTTTCACTCTTGTTTGTGTTTGTTGCTTTCATGGGATCCCATTTCCAGTAATTATTGACATTCACACTAGCGTTTGTTTGGTGCTGTGTGGCAGCCGTAAAAAGTCGCCCCGACTACATATCAGTAGCGTTAATACTTACTGGTCGTTTGGGATCATCAAGCCCACCCTTTGAGGCTTTAAAGTAGAATATCGTTTAAGCCTGTGCTAGGAGGCGTGAGAGGTGTTGCACTTTAAATTACCTCTCATGAACAGACTCATTAAAACCGAATCTGCTACTTTTATCTCTTGTTTATGTTTGTTGCTTCCAAGGGGTCCCCTTTTCAGTATTTATATAATTATTAAGTAATTATATTCATTTTAAACATCAATTCGGAGTTTAAACTTTCTCAAAAGCTAGCGGTGTAGCTAGTATTATGCAGAATTGAACAGGTAAACTCACGCAAATGTGTTAATATATGTGAGCAAATTATCACCCAAGCAGCTAAAATTAATAAAATTTATATTAAGCGCTTTCGGCTTGTATTACCTTCTTCAAGATATACACTCAAGATAAATGTATGAAGTTGAACACATTTATAAAAACAAACAGATAGAAGAACCTAACACAGTTTATTAAAATACTCAACGCTGATTGGTTATTGGGGAAGTATTAAATTTCCTATCAAGACGTTAGGACGTCATTTTAAACGATTTTCAACGTTCAAAACATTCAAAACAACGATAACGTTATGTAAAAGCACAAACTTTAAATTGCTAAAAACAGAATGAAGCTGTGTATTTCCTTCGTTTGGTGTTGAGAGATGAGTATACAATGTATGCTGTGAGAATTTGTTTGTATTATGTTCAATCTCTCGAAAATGCGTGTATTAAATATGTAAAAATGCATGTCGGATAAGAAACGAAATACTTCCAGATGTTCATATTGTGCGAGATCAAAAGCTGGTGTTTGGGACTTGAATCAAATCGAAACAGCGGCCTTACGGCCCATGGAATCGATGACATGCAAATCCTGCCCACCAGGTATTGATCAGGGAATATAAATCCGCTGGGAATATTTTATTTCTTATATATAAAACTTGGGACAGTATGCCCAGTTAGTGTTTACCCTACTTTTCAACCAATCAGTTGTCTCAGATTTTCAAATACTCGCACCATTCATGAAGATTTTCCTACAAGCGGTCTTCGCGGTGAAGAGTGTGACCTATAAAGAGACTATCGATAAAACGTACGGCTAACACTAAGTCGGATAGAGTCTATGAAGAGAAATCTTTACCATTAAGAATACGCTCCCTCCCTTTCGGTTTCTTAATGGTGAAGATTTCTCTTTATAGCCTCTATCCTATACATAGCTTATCTCTGACTGTATTACTCAACTTGTACATTATACAGTTCTATCTCAATTAGTATGTCATGTCAAAGAGGGAAATAAGTCGTAGAAATAGAATCGATTATTAAGACGGAAACTGACGTGCGTAGCATATGTATTACTCCTGCAATGTTCAATAGTCCTTCGATTAATTAATGTCTGATACATAATTCCCATTGTCGTAAAAAAATGCCATAAAGCTATCCGTCTCTACTTGACAGGCACTCACTTGACCAATTGTGAGAAAGTGAATCTACATAATAACCTGAAACATTCTAAGTCGCAAACATTCTAAGTCACGAACTGTTTCTCAGTATAGGATAGAGGCTATGAAGAGAAATCTTCACCATTACGAAACCGAAAGGGAGGGAGCGTAGCGACCGACCGACCGCGGTTTCTTAGTGGTGAAGATTTCTCTTGATATATAGACTCTGTCCGGCTTAGTGTTTACGATAGGTTTTATCGATAGTCTCTGTATAGGTCACACTCTAAACCATGAAGAGCGCTGGTAGTAATATCTTCATGAATAAATGCTGCAAGTATTTGAAATTCTGAGACATCTGGTTGGTTTAAAAAGCAGAGTTAACACTAACCTATGAAAAGAAATCTTCACCACTAAGAAACAGCGGTCGGTCGGTCGCTACGCTACCTCCCTTTCGGTTTCTTAATGGTGAAGATTTCTCTTCATAGCCTCTATCCCTGTTTAGAGGATATTTTTAAAGGGGCACACGGCAATTTTGATTTTTTTTAAAAACTCACGGCGTCCCGTTAGTTTTTCTTCATAACAGCCACTTGTTCAGTCATTAAAACAGTACAAATCAAATTGTTTTTGCATATTATTAACTGTTGATTATATATTATTGCAGCAATAATATATCCAAACCTATAACAGAATAAGACAAAAAAAACACGAAAAACTCAAAATTTTATTTAATTATATGCAAGCAGGTTTAAAGTCAAAATGACGCTGGATAAATAAATTGAGACGATAATTCCAATGCTTGATAAAAAATTCAAGAATGCCGTATGTCGCTTTAAGAATAACGAGCTATTTACGGGAAAAAAAACGAAGAATAACGAGCTCCGTCTGACACGAAGAAAATACACAGATCTTGAAAAATGCTAGAAAATAGCTCCTTCTGTTATTACATTGCACATGAAAACCTAAAAATAGTTTAATAGTTAATTTTGGTGAACATACTTTGTTTAATGTGCAATCATTACTAACTACAGATGTTTGAGTACTGATTGTAAATTCAAGTAAACCGATTTTATTCTCCAACAATAACACGATTTGTTCCGTTTCTGTACCAATGTGTATCGGTGCATACTCACAGAAGTCTGTGAGTGTGGGCATGCCTCTAGTTTAGTTTAGCTCAATGAATTCTTCCAGAACGGAAATATATTTAGCTATTTAGATGTGATACTAAAAAAACAACTGCATTATGATGTCTAGTTTAATTACACACTAAAACTGTTTTAATACCCTAGCGCCCCGTCTGCCATGGACCGCTCTGCGGCGGTTCCCCTATTGTCAACCATTTTATGTTTGTGGAGTCGCATTTGTTTTTATTTACATTACGTTGTCCGAGTATTAACTTTCATACCCCATCCAACCCCTTCTCCAAGAAGCGAAAACGGGGTTGGTTGGGGTATGAAATAAAACCTTAATTTCGGCTTAAAAAGTTTGCGTATTGTACAATTAAAACATTTAATTGGTAATTTTAAAAAGGTTATTGCATTTTTTCAGTATTTTTTTTTTAAACGAGTTTTATTGTCGAAATAACCGTTATAAAATCCTGCTAATATAAGCTTTTCCATCGCTTAATGCAATTAAGGCGGGACCACGTAATGATCCATGTAATTGCTGTTTGCTTTGTATACGTGTTTTTGTTTGCTTGAATATGTTCTGTCAATGCTACATGTCCTGTTGGAGTTTTACACCTATTTGTGTATATATACTCAACAAAAAAAAACACTTCCGCAACTTTACCCATACATGTAGACACAATGAAAATATATTTTGTTTGGTCTTATATGTTAATACCTTTGTTAAAAGAACAGCACTGTCATGAAAACAATTTTCCTTGAATCAAACTTGTACGCACAAGTATTCCCCTTGTTTTGGTTTAAACAGCATTTCCGGGTCTTGTGGTTTAAACTTTGTTTTAACACAGTTTTGTTCTATTGAAATAAACAGAAGATAACCCCAGCACCAAAAAGACGGAAAAAGTAAGCTGACCTGTTCACTCACTTTTGCGCTATACAGCTTTCAAGAATGAATATTTTTAGATTACCTCCCTTTGTAATACAAATGTAGTGATTTCGCAATTTGAATAGAACATATTTTAGCAGCAACACACTAACTCTGGTTTTTGATGATTAATATTGATCAGAATGATTGAGTGATAAGTATAAAAATGATGAAATTGTATCTAGATTGGTGTACAAAGTCAACAATATGCAAATCACAGCTTAAAATGCGGAAGTTTCTTTTTTTGTTCAATATATATAAATAACACGTCAGAATAAATGGTGTACTACATGTAATAGATAGAGTTAGTTAATTTAAACATCGAGATGGGCGTAGCCCAATGAGGTGTTTAAATTAACCAACGAGATGAAACCATACTCTATTTGTTTTGTAGTATGTCCATTTTAGCTCCCTGTCATACTCTAACTTCCAATAAGTAATAGATAGAGTATGGTCTCGTCGAGTTGGTTGATTTAAACATCGAGATGGATGTAGCTCATCGAGATGTTTAAATTAACCATCGAAATGAGACCATACTCTATTTGTTGTGTAGCATGTCCATTTCATGTAATTGCCATACTCTAACTTCCAATAACTGGTAGTTAGAGTACACCAATTATTCTGACAGGTGTTATTTTCAAATAAACGATTTACACCTTTGAAAATACAAAGGGAATTTCAGTGACCATGCTACAATTGGTAGTTGTAGTACACCATTTATTCTGACAGGTGTTATTTTCAATTAAACGATTTACACCTGTGCTATTACAAAGAGAATGTTCAGTGCCCATGCTACAACTGTCAGTTATTGGAAGTTAGATAACTACATACAGTAGGGATACCTTTGTATGAAAAGTTGCTTCACGAACAGTTGCAAAATGCACGAAGTTGAAGGTTTTGCATGCAGATGAATGGTTAAACAGTCATATGTTAATTTCTAGTTTTTTTCGAAATTTCTCATAAATGTCGAAATTTTGACTTCTTCTGGAGCATTAAGTTAGAATGTTTGAACACATTTAGGGGTCATTTTCAAAAAATGGAGAGATAGCTGTCCGTGCCAATTTTCTCTTTTCAGCTTGTTTACATTATGTCTTGTTTGATTTATATAGGCATATATAATTTACAAATTCAAAGACAAAAATAACAATAACAGTGCAGTTTAAGAGTTGTATATGGTACTGAACATGTCAAATCTACAGATTTTTCGTTTTCCCGCGATGTTGGTACACAGTGCGTGCATTAATCTTTTATAAAAGAAGGTGGTATTTTGTTGAAGTTTGTTTCAGGTTTGCTCGATCTATGTGTTCAGTTTGCATGTATATAATAAAACAATTGCCATCTGTAATTTTTTCATGAAAAGTTGCCAGTGTATATACTGTCCCACGGATTCGAGTCCGTGATGTTATATAAACAATGAAATACGAATAAACTCCCTTTAGTTATTCTGGCAAATAAAGAATCATCCCACAGTTTTAACTTCCATCGTAAAGATGACGGAGTGTTTTTTGGATACATTTTTATTTTTTTGGATGTATGTACAATACTGTACAAATAATTGTCTTGTAAAGAATTGTCTTGTAAAGATAATGTCGTCTGCAAAAAAAAGGAATGTCCCGGGGAGCATTTGTTAATAATGTTTGTTCATTTCTTAGAAAATGTCATTGATGTTACTGTCGTTGGTGTTACCAAAATGTAGTAGCATCATATTTTACAGAAGCATTACGCAATTACCTGATAAAATGCATTCTTAATATGAATGTCAATCTAATATAGCTTGTAAACGGAGTTGGAATATGTATCAATACAGTTCATATTGAATTAAAACAAAAAGTAACAGCACATACACCTGAGGTAACAGCAATGACAACCAGTTTGTAACATCAGGGTCAATTGTTTGAACATATGCATTTAGTTATGTTTGTGTAATGATGTTTAAGATGTAACATGCCGTCAAAATATATCAAATGTATCGTGCGCTATCTCTAACGAATATAACTGAGTGTATGGCCTTAAGAGCCAAATTCGCAAATTATGATTAAGGTAACATCATATACACATACAGCAACATTAAAGACAATTTTATTATAGCACAAATCACAGGTTTTCATGTTAAATGTGTTGTTCCTTTTGTTTTTAAACAATATGTGAACGTGTTATAAGCTTCCAAAAATAACGCCACAAAACAACTACAGTCATAACCTTGATGCAAAACTGATAAAAACTCTGGAGTCGTCTTTGGTGTAACAAAATATGTTAAAACAGCTTAGCACACGTATCATGCATTACAAAATGTTGCCATTAATCGTTTACAGTCATAACTGTGATGCAAAACTGATAATAAGTCTGGAGTTGTCTTTGGTGTTACAAAATGTGTCGTTGATGTTACCAGTTTTCACAACAACACGAGCTTTACGATTTGAAAATACGAAATGGTTTACTGTTTGAGTTAATTTAAACAATATTTTATTCAAGTACTGAATGGGATTGGACAACAGGCAATGCCTATGTAAGACCTCTCCCGTTTGAGTTAAGTCAGAAGTGCCGATATTACATTCATTCCAAAATGACGCCACTACACGTCTACCGTGAAATATGTGACGCACAACTGATAATATGTCTGGAGTGGTCATTGGTGTTTCAAAATATGTCCTTGATGTTACCGCAGTGTATGTGCTGTTACCGCTACTTATTTGTGATATAGTGGTACAATTGATATTGTCATATATTTTAGTTTGCCATTTCTATTTAAAATGTTATGGTTTGAGATAATTCAAATAGTATTTAGTCATTAATGCTTTAATCATTTTATTTTGTTTAAGTTATTTAAAATTGTTATGGGAGAAAAGCAATTGTTGACGGAATTTGTCACTTTTAACAATGATAAAGAGACAACTATCACAATATTTAGTTTTGCTGTAAACACAGTAATATATGAGTCAAATTCTTGTGATATTTTACTCTATACTTTAGTTTTCACCGTTTAAATTTATTAGTTTGGTAACATCACAGACACATGGCAAAGGTTGTTGCTGCTTTAAATAGTAATAAAACATGTATTTGAAAGCTCTGTGTTTGCATCTACGTTTTGACGGCCTACATCCTCGTTTATGCTAACTTAGTTTGACGCATATTCGTTTTGCATTTTTGTTCCAAATCTGATCTCTCCATTTTTGGAAAATGACTCTTATGACGTTAACTTTTACAACAAGTTGAGTTTGCACATTGATTGCGCACTTTGAATTAGTATATGTTTATTATTGGCTCAATTCTTTATAAAAGGTATCGTGGTTTTGAAAAAACATTATACATAGAGGATCTTACATGAGTACTCATTCTTTATTGTATTTATTAAACGAGATGAAAAAATGATATAATGCGAGGCACTTGATGAGCATTATATCATTTTTGCTAACGAGTTTAATCAATTCAATAATGAATGAGAACGAATGTTAGATTCTATTTAATACATAACTCACATATCGACTTTTATTGCATTTTGCCTGTCGCTTTAACACGCGAAACCGACATAAACCGTGGGAATTGGATCATAGTCATTATCAGGGGCGGATCCAGGATTTCAGATTAGGGTGGGGCGTAAGAATTTGGTCAATTTTCGGGTCCGTTTCTAGCCTCATAAAACGGTTGCGGTAGTGTATTGATAGGGTAAAAAAGTCCGTTTTCAAATAAAAGGATTTAACAATGTGTTAATTAAACCACTCATTAGCCATTATGCGTCGAGCGAGCGAGAATTTTTTTTATACTGAGGGCGTGCATTGAAATTGTTTGATGGGGGGCGTAAGATTTTGGTCAATTTTCGGGACCGTTGATAGCCTCTTAAAACGGTTGCGGTAGTGCATTGATAGGGTAAAAAAAGTCCGTTTTCAAATAAAAGGATTTAACAACGTGTTAATTAAAGCACTCATTAGCCATTATGCGTCGAGCGAGCGAAGCGAGCGAAAAAAAAAATTATACTGAGGGCGTGCATCGAAATTGTTTGATATTTTATCTACAGTAACATGGACATACATGTATGATCCGGAAGTTTTAGTGGGGGCGTGCGCCGGGTACACCCCCTGTATCCGCTAGTGGATTGTAAGGTATGAATTAACAGTTGATATTTTCAGCAACATTTATGTAATAGATAGCGTATGGTCTCATCGAGTTGGTTGATTTAAACATCGAGATGGGCGTAGATTTACACATCGAGATGGGCGTAGATTTACACATCGAGACCATTTACACCATTTATTGTGATAGGTGTTATTTTCAATTAAACGATTTACCTGTACAATTACAAAGGGAGGCAGACCACCCACTTTTTCCTGGGTAGAACTAGTACTCTGACAGTACTATAATATACATCACGCCATCCGTAAGAATCGACACTTAAATCTCACTTATTCACAAGTTGAGCTCCCAATGGAATTATTTCTTATTCTCGTCCGTCGGACGGTAAAGTAAACCGTCGGTTCCGTGTATCGGAGTCTATCCGCACGATTTTTAAAACGACCATATGCATCTATTCGTTAGTAAAGAGAAGGGCAGGTTCCCGGATGCCTATGTATCCTACCCCTCTCTGGGGCGGTTCTAATTAACCTGTTATGCGTTGATGGGCCGTTGAACGACATTCAGTTCAGATAGTTGAATTGAATTGGATTTTATAGTCGCACCAACAGCTAAGGTCATGGCGGGCACCTGGGTAGAACCAAAGACGTTCCGCAAGCCAGCAGGATAGCATCCTCACATAAAGATTCCTAAACCCATGAGGGATCGAACCCACAGCAATGAGGGGCAAAGGATTTCAAGTCAGTGACTCTAACCACTCAGCAATGGAAGACCCCCCGTTCAGAATGAATGAATGAATGGTGTTTTACGGCATGTCGACACATACATAACCCCCACCCCCACCCCCACCCCACGTTCAGATAGAAAAACACTCTAGGCCTATAATTATGTTTCACCAAATACACGTCGAGTGTGATTACTCTGGTGCATACGCAGTCTCAACTGTTTATGTATATTAATGATTCACGGATGAAATTAGTTCAACATGTCGGTAAATAGTAAAAAAAAAAATAATATGTAAATACATTCCTTTCTTTCGTAATATTTGCTGATTAAGTCATTTGTGACAGATGACAGAACGCATACTGGCCACAGTCTCCTTCTTAGTGGACGTAGTATCCTGATACCAATAACTTGGTGACTTTAAAAATTGAATGTTGTTTAACGGCTCATCAACACAGTATAGGTTATTTAGAGCCGCCCCAGAGAGAATGGAAGAATACATAGGAATCCGGGAACCGTGCCCACTCTTAATATCGAATAGATTCCCATGTTTCTTTAATGTGCTCGGAGGATAGACCGATACACGGGACCGCCCGGTTTACGTCCCCATCCGACGGATGAGGCTAAGGGAAAGTGTCTTGCCCAAGAACACACCGACGAAACTCAGTGGCACCACGGATGAACCCGGGGCCTCCGGTTACAAATCCGCCGCGCTACCGACTGCGCAACGTTGGTGACTTTAAGTATATATATATATGTTTTAAGTATATATTATATATTTTAAGTATATATATTATTTTTTTCTAGAAATTTAACATTTATTGATATATAACTGTTTTAACGCTCCCCCTTCCCTCCCTCAGTTGGAATCTCATTGTTATGTGTATAAAATACCTATGGTATAAATAAACCATTTGACCCTGCAAGCTAGACCCGTTTTATGTATAAGCGCATAGTTCGCGGGATACAACGTAAAAGTACCTCACATAAATTTTCGTGTTTTTTTTTGCGTTGAAACTGTTTATTTAGCGTTGTTTGCAACGTTGTATGTTATACTACTGGTTGGAATACGATATTCACCGCTGCAGGTTCAAATCACACTGGGAGCTCGACTTGTATTTTAAGTGAGAAAGGGTTGATGTTTACGGATGACGTGTTTTACTCTGGATGAAGTGGTTGTCTACATCCACCACCAACACAATAGAAGTCATATATAGCCTACAATGGGATGCCAAAACACCATTCAGCCCACCAACCCACACTATAAGTAATAAGTCTTCCTGAAACGTATTTTACTATTCCGCTGTAAAAGGCAGGGGCGGAACCAGGATTTCAGATTACGGTGGGGGGGGGGGGGGGGGGGGGGGGGGGGGGGGGGGACCGAAGATTTTGGTCAATATTCGGGTCCGTTTCTAGCCTCATAAAACGGTTGCGGTATTGTATTGATAGGGTAAAAAAGGACTTAACAATGTGGTAATTAAATCACTCATTAGGCATTATGCGTCGAGCGAGCGAGCGAAGCTAGCGAGTAAACATTTTATACTGAGGGTGTGCATTGAAATTGTTTGATGGGGGGCGTAAGATTTTGGTCAATTTTCGGGTCCGTTTCTAGCCCCATAAAACGGTTGCGGTAGTGCAATGATAGGGTAAAAAAGTCCGTTTCAAATAAAAGGATTTAACAATGTGTTAATTAAAGCACACATTAGCCATTATGCGTCGAGCGAGCGAAGCGAGCGAAAAAATAATTTATACTGAGGGCGTGCATCGAAATTGTTTGATATTTTATCTACAATAACATGGACATACATGTATGATCTACGGAAGTTTTAGAGGGGCGCGCGCCCCGCCACTGTATCCGCTAGTGATTATCGAATTTTTTGACAGCGCGTACTGTGCTTATTTGCATAGTTATATAACTAGTGGTATATCGAAAATACAGAATGGTTTTATTCCACTCCCACACCATAAGTTATGTGGTAAATATCAATACTGCATTACATCTTCAAAGTATTCGAATTCAGCGGGAGGCACTATTCAACTGGGAATCTATCTTCACTTGTTTACTGCTGGCTGGCGGCTATGGATAAAAGGATATACAACATAGAACGTCTGGAAATGTTCAATTAAATGAGATATGCTCGACATCTTATTCTCTTTATATTGCAATTGTAACTTCAGGCACCACCATTGTGGCAGCTAAGATTTGCAATCGGCGTACCAATCATTCTACTTTAAAGGCATTATAACTTGATACAGACTATGAACATTGGTACTCTTCCAAGCCGTGTCCCTGTGTTCGGTACTTAAAAAGAAACGGTTTGCCATTAAAACCACTGGAGGCGATCTGTACGATTTATGTGTGTCAATCCAAATCCGAATAAAACCACCATAACGTGATTCAGTTTGGTATTTAATATGTATATGCACTAAAGTAGGCCACGTGATCCGTACGATTTAATTATTGTTAATAAAATAGTTTGGTCTGGAAAACTACACGACTCGGCTAGTGTTTGTTATATAATCATTAATATTAATTCATATGATGCATTAAGGTTCTTAGAAATTATTGTTTTGTGATCGAATTACACTTTATTATATGTATACTATTTAGCAATAGATTCGCAATGGAAATTAATATGTATGATTTAGCAACAAACACCAGCCGAATCGTTGTGTTTTCCAAACCACGCATTTTCATAAATACTATTTCAACCGGCTTATTTAATGTATGTGCACATTTGATATGAAACTGAAGCACATTATGAGGGCTTTCTCTTGTATTTGTATTGGCACGAATTACTCTCCCAGATGGCCTCCAGTCGCTTTAAATCAATAATTATTACAAAATGGGGAAATTCCATGACACAAATATCTCGGTAACATTCTTTTTTTAAACAGCATCAAACAAAACCACCATCTGCCCCGCATCTTCGTTTCATGTACCTGTTCGTGCGTGTATAGATCAGATTACATGGCTCGTATCGTTTCAGAAATACTGTAGGTCATACAACACCAATTCATTTTCCATATGCCTACCTTATAGCTCTAAGCTCTGTACAGAGTTTACCTCAACATCTTTTTCAAAACAGACAAAAGCGGCTTTTCGACATCTTTTCGGACATGTAGATTGTCGCTTTCTGACATTTTTGCCAAACAATGTATGCAAAGCCCTCAGAAATTAATAAGATTTACTAGATATACCTTTAACTGTGTCAAACATGAGCATTACAGGCCAATTTTGTATACCAGGTGTCAGGTATGGCTAATTTTGAGTCCACTACCCTCAATAAAGGAATTTAAATTACCTATGTTGCATCATAAAACTTTCAAATACTTAAAAAACATGAAAAGAGTTATAAGAAAAGTCAAAATACACCATAATTCAACATTTCTCACACTTTCAAATCATTGTGTTAGAAAAAAAGTATGTCTACTTTCACTTTTACCCTATGCAGAATCTATCTGTAGGTCCTACTACACCAATTCATTTTCCATAGGCCTATCTTATAGCTCTAAGCTCTGTACTGAGTTCCCTAATATAGGAAGCTATATGTTGTATTACTTGTTTTGAAAGACCTATCTTAGTTTTATCAAAAAAACATACAGAAGCCATACCTTGAGTATGTTTTGAAAAAGCTGTTTGGGTCGGATGGTGCTCACCCACCTACTTGCGTGTAGAAACATGAGGAAAATGTAAAATATACTTCTTTCTTTGATTATGCAACACATTATGAATACATTGCACAAATGTATGATTTAACCTTTATAAGTACTCTTCAAAAGTTGAATTTTAATTTTTAGCAAGATTTTTTGGTTTGTTTACCTTGTCAACCAATCAAAATTAAGAGATTCTGTGTAATAGCTCCGAATTTACCCTGGAACTTTTTCCCTGCCCGCTGATTGGTTGGTAATTGGTGTAGCCTGATCTGTAACTAACTACTCTTAACCGTAAACAAACGGCAGTAACTTATATTGGATAATAGGAATTATATCAGTAATTTGGCTTCTTCGTGCAGTCTCTGAAACAACTGTGTATATGTATGATCCTTACTTGTAAGGAAAGTGTTAGTTATTAACGTACTATCAACATTACGTGGTCCGAGTATTAACTTTCATACCCCATCCAACCCCTTCTCCAGGAAGCGAAAACGGGGTTTGCTGGGGTAAGAAATAAAACTTTAATTTTGAAATAAAAAGTTTGCATATTGTAAAATTTAAACATTTAATACGTAATTTTAAACATTTTATTGCATTTTTTTCAATATTTTTTTTTAAACGAGTGTTATTGTCGAAATATCCATTATAAAATCCTACTAATACAAGCTTTACCATCGCTTAATGGAATTAAGGCGGGACCACGTAATGAAATAATAAACCACAGATGTCTTTAAAGGACACGCGGCAATTTTTAAAAGTTTATCAAGTATTGAAATTATGCCTCTATTTAGTTATCCAGTATCATTTTGACTTTAAACCTGCTTGCATATAATTAAATAAAATTCTGAACCTGTCATTTTTTTCGCTTTATTCTATCATAAGTTTAAAATATTGGTGCAATATTATTTGCTTTATACTATTCTAATGATTGAACAAATGCACGCAACGTAGAACAACTTACGGGACGCCGTGGCTTTTTTAAAATCAAGATTGCCGTCTGTCCTTTTAATGGTTATGTTCTTACAGTTTTCTTACAGCAGGGGCCAAATAAACAGACACGCGTCGCTCCGAAATGAAAACTGCATATCAAAGTTGCTAAATGAATATTTTCATCTCCGGCTTTGTAAAAAAAAAAATGTTCATCACCATTCCCTATTCCAACCCGATATAACACAAAAGGAGATATAAAAGTCGAATACGAAATTTAGCCTGGAACACGATCAACCAAACACACACATTCAATTCACCAACAATTACACGGGTAATAGAAACAAAGCATGGGAAAAAAGGGTTGACAATAGAGGTACCGCCTTGGAACGCTCATTGACTAAAAGGCCGTTGGGGTTTAAACCAGCTTCTAGGGTGCAACATACCTCACTCTATAGTCTAACGTGTACCCTATTGTCATCCCTGTTAAACGGGGATGTAAATAAAGAAATACCCTCCAGGCTACATCCTCTAACACATTCAGCCGCATTAATAGGCAATACAAGAAAACAGTTATCACAAGCCGGTCAGAACAGTTACATAAGAAAACAGTAAGGGGATGTAAAGGTTTCATCATCTCTGTTTAATGATTGAAGAGGTGTTACTTATTTTAAAATCAGACAGCACCGACAATACATATATAGCTGTACACACAAACAGTTAGTAATATTCAAACACATTTTCTTTGTATTATTCTTATAATTAATATTAATTACTGACCAAATGCAAATTATGAAGAAAAACTAACGGGGCGCCGCGAGCTTTTAAAAAATCAAGATTGCCGTTTGTCCCTTTAATAAATTTTAACATCAATCAATAATGATTTGGAACCAGCTGCATTCGTGTGCTGAGAACAGATTTATAGACTGTATCCCTGAAATTGATAGGTAATTCAAGAAGTAGATCCGTCATAAAATGCCTGTATACCAATTTGACTGCGTCCCGATATTCTTACTAAAATACAGTTGTTTTATGAACAGTAAAATGATGTTGATAACACAGTCCAACACCCATTGCAGCTTTCTGAGTCAGGGATAAATATGGCCGGAGCCTTTGAGGCTTTAAGGCTTCGGCAATAAGTAAAACACAAAGATGATCGATAATGTATATATGAATATAAAAAACCTAGACAACCAGTAAACAACAACATGTAATGACTTGGCAGAAGCCAGAGCGACAATAGGACAAACAGTTAAAGGCACGACAATACAAACTTAAAGGGTTGTAAGGGTCATACTAGAGTGCATGCAGTGCATTGCGGGATTATTAGACTGTCCTTAAACAGAAAAGAAGAAAACATGTCGTATTATATGGTTCTAGATCTTCAGAACATTGTTTTGAGCATAATGCAAAGCTTATACTAAAGTGTCCGATTTCAAGGGGGATAAGAAATGGTATGGATTAGCAGCTAGACGGATGTTGCAGTATGAAGTAATAGATTCTCTACTGAAGCTGTCCAGTTCTCTTGGACTATTTCTAGATAAGCATGTTTGATAGTCGATAAACCTGGCATTGCATGTGGCTCAAGCTGCTTCTTATGTCCACTTACTTGTTGATGATATTCACAAAGTCCATCGCACAAGTACCAGGAACCTTGTATTGTAAAACTACCATGACTGCATACCACATTGATTACTAAGATGTCCAAAGTACATCACATGTATAACTATCATGGCTACTCTTTACCACATTTTCTACTTCCATGACCACTGTATATCGCAAGTATAATACTACCATGACCTCTGTATATCACATTGATTACTAACATCTCCGAAGTATCACATAATGTGTAACTGTCATGGCTACTCTTTACCACATTTTCTACTTCCATGACCACTGTATATCACGAGTATAATACTACCATGACCTCTGTATATCACGAGTATAATACTACCATGACAACTGTATATCACGAGTATAATACTACCATGACAACTGTATATCACGAGTATAATACTACCATGACAACTGTATATCACGAGTATAATACTACCATGACAACTGTATATCACATTGATTAATAAAACGGTTCAGACTAATCTTTACATATATAAATCCTTGCAATATAACCAGCAAAAATAATGAGTTTGCAGGTGGTGACTTTAAAATGATCATGTTATATACACAATAAATCAACTCCTCCTAAAATAATACAAAAAAACATGGTAAATATGTCTACTCATTTTGCTTGTAGCATGTCTTTTGTTTATTTTTGTAGAGAGCGCTCTTGCAATGAATAGCAATATATGTTTTGGTTGTGTTATGCATGCATGTTCTCAGGGAATTTGTAAATCACGCTAAATGATCACGGAAATAACACAGATGATATACCGTCACATAAATACATAAAAATTCCAATTTTTGTTAAATTCACTAATAGATGCTATTTTAGGCCTTCCGTAGTTCTGTAGATGCTATTTTCGGCATTCCGTAATCAGACACAAGTCAGGCAGTAAAAACTTCAAATAACACAACTCGAGGGGTTTTGATGATATGTTTTATATTAAACGCGAATCTATAAACATCATTCACAAGTTTAATTTGGTGAATATAATTAAATATGGAAATTGCAGTGCACGTGCAATTAATACTGCGAGAAGTTTGATTTTCTAGACTAAATAATGCTAGACAATAAACAAGAGGTCAATGACCTTGAAGCTCTACTGATTGATTTTGATTTCAGGAAGTAGTCGCTACAGACTTGTTTTTTGAAAATCTATTTTTAACCGTGGCGGCCATCTTGAATTTCCGGCCGACCTGAAATTTTGCTAAGATCAATAAGACATTAAGAGCAACATTCCTGTGAAGTTTCATGAAAATCCGTCAGGTAGTTTCAAAGAAGTAGTCGCTACAAGTTTTCATTATATAACTCTATGTAAACAAAGCAGCCATGTTTAAGGTCAAATCAAAACGATTTTCGACAAGGACCAACATCATGTCATACTGATCATTTTAGAAAAAGTCCCATATCAATATCTCTTATTGTTTTGAAGAAGTAGTCGCTACAAACTTATTTATTTTAAATCTATTTTTAGCTGTGGCGGCCATCTTGAATTTCCGGCCGACCTGAAATTTTTCTAGGATCAACTAGACATCAAGAGCAACATTCCTGTGAAGTTTCATAAACATCCGTCAAGTAGTTTCAGAGGAGTAGTCGCTACAAGTTTTTACTATATAACTCTATGTAACCAAAGATGGCCACTGGCTGCCATGTTTAACGTCGAATCAAAATAATTTTCCATAAAGATCTACATCATGTCATGCTGATCATTTTAGAAAAAGTCCCATATCAATATCACTTATAGTTTTCAAGAAGTAGTCGCTACAAACTTATTTTTAAAAAAAATCTATTTTTAGCTGTGACGTTCATCTTGAATTTCCGGCCGACCTGAAATTTTGATAGGATCAATTAGACATCAAGAGCAACATTCCTGTAAAGTTTCATGACAATCCGCCAAGTAGTTTCAGAGGAGTAGTCGCTACAAGTTTTTACTATATAACTCTATGTAAACAAAGATGGCCACTGGCAGCCATGTTTAACGTTGAATCAAAACGATTTTTGACTAGGATCAACATCATGTAATGCTGATCATTTTAGAAAAAGTCCCATATCAATATCACTTATAGTTTTCAAGAAGTAGTCGCTACAAACTTATTTTTTAAAAATCTATTTTTAGCTGTGACGGCCATCTTGAATTTCCGGCCGACCTGAAATTTTTCTAGGATCAATTAGACATCAAGAGCAATATTCTTGTAAAGTTTCATGACAATCCGCCAAGTAGTTTCAGAGAAGTAGTCGCTACAAGTTTTTACTATATAACTCTATGTAAACAAAGATGGCCGCTGGCAGCCATGTTTAACGTTGAATCAAAACGATTTTTGACTAGGATCAACATCATGTCATGCTGATCATTTTAGAACAAGTCCCATATCAATATCACTTATAGTTTTCTAGAAGAAGTCGCTACAAACTTGTATTTTAAAACTCTATTTTTAGCTTTGGCGGCCATCTTGGATTTCACATCAACATGAATTTTTGCTAGGATCAACTAGACTTTATGGGCAACATTTCTGTAAAGTTTCATGAATATCCATCCAGTAGTTTCAGCTGTGAAGTCGCTACAAATAAAAGTTTACGGACAGACAGACGGACAGACGGACGGACGGACGACGGACGCCGCACCACGGCATAAGCTCTGCTGATCTCTGATCAGTAGAGCTAAAAATGAGAGTTTTATGGTAGAAACATTTAAAATTATACTTAATTTTATGTTTACACCGGTGCTGGGAACCTGACAAATGCGACCATATAACAGCGAGAGTTCAGAGAGCACATTGTTTGGAACTAATATATTAATCGAGCATTTCCAGGTAACCTTTCCTCCCAATGTAATGTATGAGAGGTGAGACAACTTTATCAGGATCGTGTTTTATTTTATTATGACCCATAATAATAAGATATTCCAAATATAACCATGTGGGGTAAAGGGCCAATAATATCAAAAAAAATCAAAGGGGTGTGGGGGGAACTTAACTTATTATAAGGTACTCTAATGGAAATCTCATCTCGAACATAACCATGTAGGTTAAAGAGCCACTATCGTTCAAATAGGGGAAACAACTCCATTTATTATAAGGTTCTCTAATGGAAATCTTATCTCGAACATAACCATGTAGGATAAAAGGCCAATATCATCCAAAACAGGGTGAGAAAACATAATTAATGATAAGCTTCTCTAATGGAAACCTCATCTCGAGCATAACCATGTAGGGTAAAGAGCCACTATCGTCCAAATAGGGGAAACAACTCCATTTATTATAAGGTTCTCTAATGGAAATCTCATCTCGAACATACTATCGTTTCTAAAAATCATGCTAAACATCGTTAACTTCTCGGAAGTCTAAACTATAAATTGCAGTAAATTTGTTCCAATAAACGATAATAGAAAGAAGTGAGCGATGGCTTCTCAAAGTGCATCTTCAGTATCGCTTTAACTTATCCTAACGTTTGACATGTTAATTGCTTATTATATCATGTCGTAGTTGCTAAATGTATTATCAACGTCTAAACATGGATAACAACGTAACAGTAACGCTAAAAATATCAAGTCTAACTATTCCGTATATCCAATAAAATACATTCAGAAATGTGTATTATCGCGGAACATAATATATGTAGCTGCGTAAATGAGTTTGTATCATCCATAACTTCCAGTTAATGACTGCCATCATAAGACAATGGGACTACGTTATCACATTCCTGGGAGCTGGGAGCGATAATGCGTTTTTTCATGGTTTCTATTTGCATTAAACACTACGTTTTCTTAAAATCCATATAATTATGTAGTAACTGTTGGTGTGACGGCGTAAGTTGTTGCTTAGAATAAATGCCGTCCCCGAAACTTTGCAATCATTACGTGGTCCTGCTTTAATTCCATTAAGCGATAGGAAAGCTTATATTAGCAGGATTGTATAAGGGCAATTTCGACAATAAAACATGTTTAAAAACATTTTTTACTGAAAAAAAATGCTATTACCTGTTTAAAATTACCGATTAAATGTTTTAATTTTACAATATGCACCATTTTTAAGCCGAAATTAAGGCTTTATTTCATACCCCAGCCAACCCCGTTTTCGCTTCTTGGAGAAGGGGTTGGGTGGGGTATGAAAGTTAATACTCGGACCACGTAATGCATTTCTGATAGCGTAAGTAGAAACAAAAGTCGAAAAGGACGTAGCATTGAAAACGCTGACAAGCAAAAACACACATTCAAAACTAACAGCAACACTATTTAGAAATAAAGTACGGAACACGAACAATCATATAAAGGTTAACAACAGGGGTGCCGCCTTGGAACGGTCAGTGGCAAAACGGCCACTGGGACTTCACTTACCGCGCTATCTTCCTCCGAGAAAGACATTGCCATTTCCACCTCGGCCGCCTTTCTTTTCCGAACCTCCACCAATAGTTCCCTGAATTGTTCCTTCAAGTTCTCGATCTTCTTCATGATCTTATGCTCGTGTCCTAAATCGCCGTTTCTTTTAGCGTCCAGCTTATGCTTCAGGTTCTGCAGCTCTTGGTGGATCATCGACATCTTCTTCTGTATCTTTAAAAAAGAGAAAGAAAAAAGTGTAATAATAATAATAATAATAAAAGCTTTATTTAAAGAAGGTAACACATTAGAGTTATATAACATACATCATATACATCTTATTTTCAATGTGGCCTTCTGCAAAAACTCATAAACGCACGCACGCACGCACGCACGCACACACACTATGCATATATACATCGACAAGCACTCCATTAGTTAATTTTCTAGAAACAATATTAAAGATCATGAAATAATACAGTACAAGCGGATTCTTACTCAAAATTCAGTTATATGTTTACTTTGTTATATTGTTATCTGAACAATTAATCGTTAAATGATAATACATTACTTTGCAATAAATGTGATCTGTATCTATATTTAAATGAATGTAACGACGATGATGAACGAATCTGTACAGGCACACTATTCCATACTTGTGCACTTACAAATGTAAAGGATTTTTTCATATAATTTGTGTGGAGGTTCACAAAAGAGCTCATATGGAAATAATTATCATTTGGAAATAATTTACATCATATTCTATATGTATGTTTTATAGTGTAGATTTATTTCAAAAGAAATGTATTTGAAGATTATTTTTCAAAGCAGAAACACATTGTAAAAAGCAATACGTGTATGGCAAGTGACGCGATGGCTAAGAGGCTACCTTATTTGTAATTGTCTAGGTCTTGTTAATATAATAACGTTTATTAACACCTACGGGATAGGTGACATAACACATGACACGTTAAGACTTTCTTTTAGTATCAATACTGCCAGAAAAAGATGTATTTATAATTATATATTAACTTCCGACTATTGAAGCCGATAGAGCCGGTAATTATAAATATGTAAAAACTTAAAATATGCTACTCAAATTTGCTCAGGATCACTTTCATTCTTCCATATAATTTTATTAGAAATTAATTCACAATAACGATATTAATTTCATTGATACTTCAACAATTCCGCAATTTGAATCAAGTCATGAGATCACATGACCATACACTGCCCTAAATAAGTTCATGTAAAATAGAAATAATGCTATTTATTTCAGCTAGAAATTTAGACAGCAAAAAAGTGATCCTTAGCAAATTTTGAGCAGTATATATTAGTTTTCGGACCTGTGAAGCCAGGATGGTCTCATTATGAAAATGTAGAATAACGAAACGTTTATAATTATGTCAGTCTAATTATAGAGAATATTACTGTTTGTATATACAAGTAGACCGTTCATAGACATGTAGAAGATAATTTAATGTACATAGTAAAATGCAATGAAACCATAGTAATGAAACCAGGATTGGACATTATGATTAACACCTAAGACTGTGACATAGAATCTACAATGTAAAAGTAGTTACATCGTCATTGTCATGAAAAAGGACTAATAGTCAAAACATCAACATTGTCGCGAAAATGCAAATAGGAACAATAGGTTCAAAACAACGTCATCGTTATCGTTATCGCCACGCCACGTCGAACAACAAAAAATCGGTTCCGTAAAAGTTGGCAACATCGAGCAAAAATCGGCTCTGTAAAATATGTCTCGAAATTAATGACGGCTTAAGATTCATTTTTAAAGAAACTAACCTGCTAAATAACGGCAAAATTCCACTACAAAATCATTTATCAAAATTATTTCCAGGTGTTCAAGTCTTATAATAATGTATATGTGCCGATTAAAGGCATAGGTTTATTTACGGGTTCTTAAACTACCCATGATAGAACACGAATAAAATGAATTATGAGTTGGTAAACTAGACACAGTGGACGTTTTTCAATAATGTTTATTATTATATCTCAAATAAACACCCATGCTAAATCCCCATAGACACAATGTGTAATTTCTTACTATCTGACGCGAGGGTGATATTGCAGGTTGATAGTTAGTCTCAGTGTGATATTAAAAACAAGAGGACCAAGAGGGCCTGTGGACGCTCTACTGGTCAATATGACTCTTATAACAAGAGGCAAAATATAGCATTTTTAACTAAATCAAGAGCCATAACTCCGCCATTAATGGTCCGATCTGGCTAATTTTCGAACTTGGCCAGTAGAGATAATAAAAAGAAGAAAAAAAGAAAAAAGAAAAAAAAAGAAAAATAAAAGAAAAAAAAGAAAAAATTAAAAATTTAAAAAAATAAAGAAATAAAGAAATATAAAAATAATAAATGGTAAAGTTTGGTAAAGATAAGATGAAAAATGAAGGCCCTATCGCCTTAAAAGGCAAAATATAGCATTTTTAACGAAAGCAAGGGCCGTAACTCCGCTGTTACTATTCCGATTTGGCTGATTTTCGATCTTATCCGAGCTTTACAAGCTGTTAAAGTTTGGTAAAGATCATATGAAAAATGAAGGCCATATCGTCTTAACGAGGCAAAATAAAGCATTTTTAACTAAATCAAGGGCCATAACTCCGCTGTTACTGGTCCGATCTGGCTGGCTTTCGAACTTATCCGAGCTATTATTGACACTAACAATCTGGTAAAGTTTTATAAGATCGGATGAAAAATGGAGGCCCTATCGTCTTAACGATGCAAAATATAGGAGTTTTAACTAAATCAAGGGCCATAACTCTCCTGTTACTGGTCTGATCTGGCTGGTTTTCGAACTTGTCCGAGCTATGATTGACATTAACAAGCTGGTAAAGTTTGGTAAAGATCAGATGAAAAATGAAGGCCCTATTGTCTTAACGAGGTAAAAGTTAACAGACGGACGGCGGACGACGGACGGACGACGGACGACGGACAACTCACCATCCTATAAGCTCTGCTGGCCCTTGGCCAGTAGAGCTAAAAAAACGCATGCGCAGTTTTGATGCGCGTTGGTGTGTTAACTGTATCGGCGTCTTCATCGGCTCAGTATGGTGAAATTGCTATTTATAACTCTTCATAACTTCAAAATTACTATACCGATTTCAATAAACTACCACCCATTTTCTTAGCTAAGTTATTTACAATCAAATGATATAACTTTCATGCAACTTTTGAAAAGAAACAAAATCCGTCAAAGTGAAATCTGTTCAGAAAATTAACCTTATTTTGGGCCGAGAAGATTTCTGTATAATAAAATAAATATCACATTTCTTATAGAGGGTGATATTAAGAATGTTCACCCTTCTGAAATTGATTATCACCCTCGGTTTCTCCTCGGGCGCTAATCATAGGTGAACATTCTTACTATCACCCTCACGTGAATGAAATATTTATATATTATTGAAAAAGTCCACTATGTCTAGGCAATAATAGAATGTATTATTATTATTGAACAATGGTATCCACCTATAACATTAACAATTCACATAATGTGTTCCCTTCTGTTGCTAGTGATGTTCAAGTATGTCATTGGGACGTTTGTCTATCGTTTCGGTGAAGATAATCGAAGACGTCTGCTGGGAACAGTAAGACGAAGTATAACCATCCTATGTTTTAAATGTCCATCAAGTTGGACGAGATATGGCAGCTATGCATGCTATGTCGTCACATTTCAGATGTTCACCGGCACCATAATGGTGCAAATCCATTAGAACGCAGTCGATGTCATTATTCGCCGGCTTATTCGCCGGTGGAAGCAATATTTCCACCGGCGAATATATATAATTATATATTTGTGCTTACACTGGGAGGGAAAGTCGTTAATGGGAACACAATTTATTTTGTGAAGTACTATTGAGGTACTTTTAACAAATATTCTGATATGGTATTGACATTATATTAACATGAACGTTTCTTTAAACTATATGTTCATAAATGTACTCTTTATGTAAATTTCGTGTGTATAAATAATGTTTACTCTAAAATTAATGTAACACGGCGCGTTATGTCACTGAATTTAACGGAGCGTGTATTTGCCGCGTGTTATTGGCAGTTGACTGTATACAGATTTGTATGTAAAATATACAACACATTAAGATATAGAAACATATGTTACATATAATAAAAATATGTAAAAGTATCATCATTAAAATGATGTTATGTGGGCGCCGTGTATTAAACGAGCGAATCAGTGATTTGGAGAACTATTCATTTTGGCGGGAACATGGCGTCACCAAGTTCAGAACTATTCATTTTGGCGGGAAGTCACCAAGTTCAGAAACCAGCTTCAGTATAGACTGCTAGATAAAGATAGAAAGTATATAGCTATCTGCACAAAATACAGTATATGAAAATGACGATATTGGAGTTTCATATTTAATTACGTTAGTAATACAGGCTATTTCTGAAAATCGTAGTAGTACAAACTGTAATTATTTATTCAGAATATTAAGTGTTATTAAGTGTTACATTCCTACCTTTATTCAGAATATTAAGTGTTACATTCCTACCTTTATTCAGAATATGAAGTGTTACATTCCTACCTTTATTCAGAATATGAAGTGTTACATTCCTACCTTTATTCAGAATATGAAGTGTTACATTCCTACCTTTATTCAGAATATGAAGTGTTACATTCCTACCTTTATTCAGAATATTAAGTGTTACATTCCTACCTTTATTCAGAATATGAAGTGTTACATTCCTACCTTTATTCAGAATATGAAGTGTTACATTCCTACCTTTATTCAGAATATGAAGTGTTACATTCCTACCTTTATTCAGAATATGAAGTGTTACATTCCTACCTTTATTCAGAATATGAAGTGTTACATTCCTACCTTTATTCAGAATATTAAGTGTTACATTCCTACCTTTATTCAGAATATTAAGTGTTACATTCCTACCGGCGAACCGATGCTTTGCATCAACATTTTCTTGTCATTTACTGTGACCATTTTGGTTAATCCTATTGTTTTGAAGTTTTCAGTTTTAGAGTGCGAAGAATGACTCCTCAGCATTAGGCACGTAAGAGTGTGGACGTTTCAAGATGGACGGTGATTTGTATATGTGTCATCATAAGTCAATTCCGTAGATGCATCTGCGTTGCCTTTATGTAGTTTTCGACGTGGCGGTAAATTGGTGCTGTTCAGTTCCTAGTGCATGGTAAAACGTTTTGTAACGTAAATTCGGTACACATCTGTGATATTTTCATTATTAAAAATAATTCACCAAGGTATATCCAATTTGTTTACGTTGAAAGTAGTCTCTATCATCCAGACACACTCAAGCTGACTGCGAGCTCTAGAGGTCTGGATGATTGAGACTACGTTGAAAGACGTTTAACCGTTCGGTGGGGAAATGAACGCTAAGGCAGGGAACTGAACGCATGCCGGGCTACGGCAGGCAACTGAACGCATGCCGGGCTACGGCAGGCAACTGAACGCATGCCGTGTTGTGGGTCTGAGCTCGCTCTACATCCACTAGGAGGGGCTGTTCTACATCCGCTACTGGTTGTGACAATTTGAGTCTCTTCCCCGAATGCTCCTCCATCGGATCTCGCAGATATGCACCCACTGTATCGAGTGAGGCAATGATCTGGTAAATAAAGCAAAAGCTCCACGACGCGCACTCGTTTGAAAACTAAGTTGAATGATGTGGAGCGCTTCCGTGATCGGGATATTAAATAGTCTGAAATGTTCTCGCCTCTCAGCGGAATCGAATCCCACTGGGAGCTCGTCTTATCAAGTGATAAAGTGTCAATTAAGGATGGCGGGAGGTATACAGTACTGGTTCTACTCTGGAAAAAAGGAGTGATCAGCGTCTACCACAGAAACTCGATCGTCATATATGGCCTAGCGTGTGCTTAAAATGACGTAAAACACCATTCAGACAAAAGCAATGTTGCGGAACTGCTTACATCATCAATGTTGAGAATGTCTTCCGATAGCTCACTTAAATCAACGATTTTTAGGATTCCTATAGATATATTTACACTTGTTAAGACACAAGTTGTATAGCTAATTAACATAGCATTCTTTCAATCAGTGCTATGATGTAGTCAGTCTCATTTGCTAGAGTATCATAACGGTATCGTTGTAACTCCGACATGTAAGGATGTGGTCTATTACAATCCCTGATATTTATTAATTATTTAATTGCGATTTAGTTTTAAAGATGAAATATTTAACTACGTTTTCTACTTCGTTTTGTTGAAATGTGGGTAAGCCTCTGTTAGATAAGTACCATTTACTACTTATTTTTCAATTAAACGAGTAATCCGATTGAAATAAATTGAATGTTGTTTAACGGCTTTTTAACACATTACAGGTCATTTAGAGCGGATCCAACGAGATGGGAAGGATTCATAGGGATCTGCAAACCTGACTTACTCTTAATGACAAATAAGATACATGTGGTTCTTTAACGTGCTCAGAGGGTAGACTCCGATTCACGGGACAGCTCGGTTTACGTTCCTATCTGACGGACAAGGCCAATGGAAAGTGCCTTGCCGAAGAACACAGTGACGAAACATAGTTACACCGGTGAGGTTGGAACTGTGGTCCCCGGGTTTCAAGTCCACCGCGTCATCCACGGAGTCATGCAAGACTCAAAGTGATGTTACACGTTTTCAATAATATCTGCAAAACCGTCCGAAAACGTGGTTAAATATTGCAGAGATATACCGCTTATCAACAGTGATTACATTTGGAGTTTCGCCAGGGAAACAGAATTATTCAACTTGCTACCGGAGGCATCGGAGAAGTTGTTTTTATCCAGAATAATAGCAGAGCATAATTGCACTAGAACTATTTTATGGAGTAATAAATAATAACGGAATGTTAGGTGCACAGGCAGTTACCTACAGCGTGAAACATATCATTCGCAGAAATCCGGATGTTTATTTTACAGCAAATTAAAATAGAACGCCGTATGTATTTCACTGAATTCAGGTAAATCGGAGACCTAAGGTATTATACAGTAATACGGCAGTTATATCACGGAGCTCAGTTATACTACGGAGCTCGGTTATACTACGGACCTCAGGTATAGCACGGACCTCATGTATATCACGGACCTACCTCAGGTATAGCACGGACCTCACGTATATCAAGGACGGCAGGTATATCACGGGACTCATGTATATCACGGACCTCAGGTATAGCACGGACCTCCTCACGTATATCAAGGACGGCAGGTATATCACGGACCTCAGGTATAACACGGACCTCAGGTATTTCAAGGACGGCATGTATATCACGGGACTCAGGTATATCACAGACCTCACGTATATCACGGACCTCAGGCATAGCAAGGACCTCAGGTATATCACGGACCTGAGGTATAGCAAGGACCTCAGGTATATCAGTAGACTGGCCTTTTGTTAAACCATAGGACAGAAATATTTATATCGATCCTTCACCCAACTAACTATTAAACCATAAGGCATTGATATTTAGACTGGTCCTTCAGCCAGTAAACTGTTAAACCATAAAACAGGAACTATTAGACTGGTTCTTCAGTCAGTAAACTGTTAAATCATAAGACAGTGATATTTAGACTGGTCCTTCAGCCAGTAAACTGTTAAACCATAGAACAGTAATATTTAGACTGGTCCTTCAGCCAGTACACTGTAAAAACATAGGGCAGGGATATTAGACTGGTCCTTCAGCCAATAAACTGTTAAACCATAGGACAGTAATATTTAGACTGGTCCTTCAGTCAGTAAACTGTTAAACCACAGGACAGGGATATTTAGACTGGTCCTTCAGCCAGTAAACTGTTTAACCACAGGAACGTGATATTTATTCTGATCCTTCAGATATGTTACTGTTAAACCACCTGACAGTGATATGTTATGGGGTGTACTCGAACTTAATAAACATTCTCTGAAAAAATTAAATATTTGACCATGATTAATATTAAATATACCATATTGGTGTACAACTTTTCCGACAGCAGCAAAAGAAGATACATATCTGTAGAATTGACACATAAGAAAAAAATGCTTTTAATATAATTATCACGACACAGTATTCTTAGAAAGGGCGTTAGACAGTTGAGCATCATAGATCAACACCAAGTATATCTCCCTACCAAAATGTAGAAATTTGTCTTGTCTTGTCGTGCCCTCAATGGTTTGATCTATTGTTGCTCTGGCTTCTGCCAAGTCATTGAGTACCTTCTTTGCTCGTGTTGCTCTGGCTTCTGCCAAGTCATTGAGTACCTTCTTTATGGATTTCCAAGCTATTGTTTTTTTGTATTTATATATACACGAGTTTATACACACACGAGCATCTTTGTGTTTTACTTATATTGCCTATAGGGGGCACTCCACAGTTTAATGTACATTTCTCAATCATCAAACCCATGACAAGCCCTTGAGCAAAAATATTTCAAATCATCATTGTGTCATACATTTCTTAGAAGACAATAAAATTACCCATGTTTCCATACGAAATAAAAGTATCAAAAAGCATTGAATGCATATTCCAATACACCAAAATAAACTTAGAAGTACTCAAAACTGAAAAAAACATCAAACATGTGCTTCATAATTATTATAAATACCATCCATGGACCTGAAAGATGCTTAGTCGATTTCTTTCTGATCTACACCATGGATATTCATGCGAAACTGAGGAGTGCCCCTATAATGCTGCCTTGTTGGTTAGAGAATAGGTCATGGCGGGGATTTCTTTATTTACACTATCCCATTTTATTGGGATGACAGCAGGGTAAATGTGAGGTTTGATGCACCCTAGAACCTGGTTTAAACCCCCAGCGGCCTTTCTTGCCACTGACCGCTCCAAGGCGGCAGCCCTATTGTCAACCCTTTTATGTTTGTGATGTCTTATTTGGACTTTTATTCATCTTTAAAGTTGTTATTTTTTCTGTGTGTGTTTGTGGTTGACTTCGTCCTTGGATGTTACTTTTCCCTTTTTTATATCTACTTTTATTGATCACTGATTGGTCTAAATATTTGATGATTTCATGTGAAAGTTATAAATAGTGAATAATGTTTTCTATTAACGTGCATTCATGCTAACTTTATTTAACTGTGGTGTGTACTTTAGCAACTACGGTATGATCTTTCTGTCTGAGCCTACCTCTTCGACGGTTTCTTCGGGTTTGATCTCGTTGTTGAGCAATGTCATGTCGACCTTCTTGTTGACCTGTTCCCCCGGTATACGTCGGTGTCCCAGGATCTCGTACAGGTTTTGCATCTGAAATATAGTATATAGAACTGTATGTGCATACAGAAAATGGCAATAAACCATCCTGTTCCCCCGGTATACGTCGGTGTCCCAGGATCTCGTACAGGTTTTGCATCTGAAATATAGTATATAGAACTGTATGTGCATACAGAAAAGGGCAATAAACCATCCTGTTCTCCCGGTATACGTCGGTGTCCCAGGATCTCGTACAGGTTTTGCATCTGAAATATAGTATATAGAACTGTATGTGCATACAGAAAAGGGCAATAAACCATCCTGTTCTCCCGGTATACGTCGGTGTCACAAGATCTCGTACAGGTTTTGCATCTGAAATATAGTATATAGAACTGTATGTGCATACAGAAAAGGACAATAAACCATCCTGTTTCCACGGATACGTCGGTGTCCCAAGATTTCGTACAGGTTTTGCATCTGAAATATAGTATACGTAACTGTATGTGCGTACAGAAAAGGGCAATAAACCATCCTGTTCCCCCGATATACATCTGTGTACCAGGATCTCGTCAGGTTTGCATCTGAAATATAGTATATATAACTGTATGTGCGTACAGAAAAGGGCAATAAACCATCCTGTTCCCCCGGTATACGTCGGTGTTCCAAGATCTCGTACAGGTTTTGCATCTGAAATATAAAATACAGAACTGTATGTGCATACAGAAAATGGCAATAAACCATCCTGTTCTCCAGGTATACGTCGGTGTCCCAAGATCTCGTACAGGTTTTGCATCTGTAATATAGTATACAGAACTATATGTGTATACAGAAAAGGACAATAAACCATCCTGTTCACCTGGTATAAGTCTGTATCCCAGGATCTCGCACAGGTTTTGCATCTGAAATATAGTATATAGAACTGTATGTGCATACAGAAAAGGACAATAAACCATACTGTTTCCCCGGATACGTCGGAGTCCCAAGATTTCGTACAGGTTTTGCATCTGAAATATAGTATATGTAACTGTATGTGCGTACAGAAAATGGCAATAAACCATCCTGTTCCCCGATATACGTCTGTGTCCCAGGATCTCGTACAGGTTTGCATCTGAAATACAGTATATATAACTGTATGTGCATACAGAAAAGGGCAACCAAGATCTCATACAGGTTTTGCATCTGAAATATAGTATATAGAACTGTATGTGCATACAGAAAAGGGCAATAAACCATCCTGTTTCCCCGGTATATGTCTGTGTCCCAAGATCTCGTTCAGGGTTTGCATCTGAAATATAGTATACAGAACTGTATGTGCATACAGAAAAGGGCAATAAACCATCATGTTCCCCCGGATACATCGGTGTCCCAAGATCACGTACAGGTTTTGCATCTAAAACATAGTATATAGAACTGTATGTGTATACAGAAAAGGGCAATAAACCATTAGGAAGGCACATGCAAGAAGTTATTTAAATTAAACTATAATGTGTCGATACAAAGAGTGTTATTCTTATTGGTTCCGTGGGATATTCGAGCCCAGACTGAGTAGCTTAAGACAAATACGGCTTAATTGGACCAGTTGTTCAAAGATCGGGTTAGATTAATGCTTGGTTAGCGTAAACTGTAAAAGGACATTTTCTCATAAAAAATAAAGTTTTTAATTTACATTTGTTCGGAACATAATGCTTTCACAAGCTCAGTTTCTGGTAACTATTCATTTATCAGAAATTCAGAGAGATTTAAAATCTAATTTAAATTGACTTAACGCTCCGTTAAGTTAACCGATCCTTGAACAGCTGGGCAAAGCAACTTAAAGGGACAATGTCCGTACCTTTTAGCTTATAAAACACACACTAATTACGTTCACAAACATTACACACTAAACATTATTGAATATTTACTAATTAAATGCAATATTGTTTAACAGAATTCAATCGCGGTACAAAAACTGAAGTGCCGCTTTGTGCGTTTGAACTCGCAGCCCAAACTAAAATTACACTCCCAGGTAATAATAGTGAGAGCACGCTAGTCGACGTCGCTCCTGACTGAGCTAAGCGGGCTATACATATTACGCACTACATATACATTCCCTATCCTGAAAGGAAAAGAAACACATAATCAAAGAATTGCCTATACTACACTATTATATACACCTAATTCCTCGTAATATTCCAGATATATCTCAACGTGTTTTATACAGAAAGGGGCTACAACTAATTACAGAAAGGACGACGCTGTCATGAAGTAGACCTTTTAATCAAAGTATACTTTGTTACAAGAAATGCGTAAATGTTGAAGTTTCGCTTGAACATGTCAAGCCATTTCAGTAGTGTGTTTATTGTTAAGAGATTGCAAGGTTTAAAGCCTAAGTTTGCTCACCTGTTTTAGCCAAATGCGCATTCTGTCGATGATGAAACTTTAAAGGAGTAACCATCGGGTGTGTCCGATGCTGTTTAAAGCTTCTTTCCGAAAGGACAAGCCTAGTATCGCCCTGTACCATTCG
>JAWPHD010019618.1:0-34976 GCA_037043455.1 Cyrtodaria siliqua | reverse complement strand
CAGGAATAGTGTTAAAATACGTCAGTAATAGTGCTGAAATACGTCAGTAATAGTGTTGAAATACGTCAGAAATAGTGTTGAAATACGTCAGGAATTATGTTAAAATACGTCTTTAATAGTGTTGAAATACGCCAGGAATAGTGTGAAATACATCAGGAATAATGTAAAAATACGTCAGGAATAGTAATACATCAAGAATAGTGTTAAAATACGTCAGAATAGTGTTAAAATACGTCAGGAATGGTAATACATCTTAAAATACGTCCGGTATAGTAATACATCTGGAACAGTGTTGAAACACATCAGGAATAGGAGTAATTGTGTTAAAATACGTCAGAATAGTAATACATCAGGAATTGTGTTGAAATACGTCAGTAATAGTGTTGAAATACGTCAGGAATAGTGTTAAATATGTCAGGAATAGTAATACATCAGAATAGTGTTCAATATGTCAGGAATAGTGTTGATAAACTTCACGAATTGTGTTAAAAAACGTCAGTAATAGTGTTGAAATACGTCAGGAATAGTGTTGAAATACGTCAGGAATTGTGTTAAAATATTTCAGGAATAGTGTTGAAATTCGCCAGTAATAGTGTTGAAATACGTCCGGAATAGTGTTGATATACGCCAGTAATAGTGTTAAAATATTTCAGGAATAGTGTTGAAATACGCCAGTAATAGTGTTGATATACGTCCGGAATAGTGTTGAAATACGTCATGAATAGCGTTAAAATACGTCAGGAATAGTGTGAAATACGCCAGTAATAGTGTTAAAATACGTCAGGAATAGTGTTGAAATACGTCAGTAATAGTGTTAAAATATTTCAGGAATAGTGTTGAAATACGCCAGTAATAGTGTTGATATACGTCCGGAATAGTGTTGAAATACGTCATGAATAGTGTTGAAATACGCCAGTAATAGTGTTAAAATACGTCAGTAATAGTGTTGAAATACGTCATGAATAGTAATAAATCAGGAATAGAATTGAAATACGTCAGGATTAGTGTTGAAATACGTCAGGAGTAGTGTTAAAATACGTCAGGAATAGTAATACAACAGGAATAGTGTTAAAATACGTCAGTAATAGTGTTGAAATACGTCAGGAATAGTGTTAAAATACGTCAGTAATAGTGCTGAAATACGTCAGTAATAGTGTTGAAATACGTCAGTAATAGTGTTGAAATACGTCAGGAATAGTGTTGAAATACGTCAGTAATAGTGTTGAAATACGTCATGAATAGTAATAAATCAGGAATAGAATTGAAATACGTCAGGATTAGTGTTGAAATACGTCAGGAGTAGTGTTAAAATACGTCAGGAATAGTAATACATCAGGAATAGTGTTAAAATACGTCAGTAATAGTGTTGAAATACGTCAGGAATAGTGTTAAAATACGTCAGTAATAGTGTTGAAATACGTCAGTAATAGTGTTGAAATACGTCAGGAATAGTGTTGAAATACGCCAGTAATAGTGTTAAAATACGTCAGTAATAGTGTTGAAATACGTCATGAATAGTAATAAATCAGGAATAGAATTGAAATACGTCAGGATTAGTGTTGAAATACGTCAGGAGTAGTGTTAAAATACGTCAGGAATAGTAATACATCAGGAATAGTGTTAAAATACGTCAGTAATAGTGTTGAAATACGTCAGGAATAGTGTTAAATACGTCAGTAATAGTGTTGAAATACGTCAGTAATAGTGTTGAAATACGTCAGGAATAGTGTTGAAATACGTCGGGAATAGTGTTAAAATACGTCTTTAATAGTGTTGAAATACGCCAGGAATAGTGTTGAAATACATCAGGAATAATGTAAAAATACGTCAGGAATAGTAATACATCAGGAATAGTGTTAAAATACGTCAGGAATAGTGTTAAAATACGTCAGGAATGGTAATACATCTTAAAATACGTCCGGTATAGTAATACAGCTGGAACAGTGTTGAAACACATCAGGAATAGGAGTAATTGTGTTAAAATACGTCAGAATAGTAATACATCAGGAATAGTGTTGAAATACGTCAGGAATAGTGTTGAAATACGTCAGGAATAGTGTTGAAATATGTCAGGAATAGTAATACATCAGGAATAGTGTTCAAATATGTCAGGAATAGTGTTGAAATACGTCACGAATAGTGTTAAAATAACGTCAGTAATAGTGTGAAATACGTCAGGAATAGTGTTGAAATACGTCAGTAATAGTGTTAAAATACGTCAGTAATAGTGTTAAAATACATCAGGAATAGTGTTGAAATATGTAAGGGTTGATTGTCGTCCTTGAATGCTTCTTTTACTGTGCGATTTTATATCTAATTTTGATGTTTAGAATAAAGGAATGCGTTACAATGCACAAGGCGTAATAAAAAAATAAATAGCTGTTACGTAAGAGATGATGTTAAAATGCTTAATGAATATGATTAAAGTACACGGCGGGGGGAGAGAATTTCTATAGGTAACTGTAAATCGCTGTTAGAAATACATTTGCACAAGAAAATTGAGATTATTAGTTTTTTGTCAAAGGATGAGGCCCGTCCCATAAAGAGTGTATTCGGTAATAATGTAGTAAAATAGTAAAAATTATAACCGTTTTGCATTTTATGTGCACTTGTTTATATGTTAAAACAACTATGTATAGATGGATTTTTTTAAAAGACCCGTGTTAACAATTAATAGTTTTTGTATTTTTAGCACAATATACTCTATTATCAATTACTTCTCTGCCATTTTTTAGTAAATCTCAAATGCAAGAACCTCATCGGGACTTTAAAATTCAAAAATCGTTGTCATCTGTCAGTGTTTTTGATCACCTGAGCCGAAGGCTTATGTGATGTTTTGGAATCACTCTTTGTCCCTCGTCCGTCCGTTGTCTGTCCGTCGTCCGTCGTAGTCGTTATCTTCTGCTTCTGACGACTTTTTCTCAGAAACCGTTTGTCGGAATTCAATCAAATCTTATATGAATTCATTAAACTGGATTTTATAGTTGCACCAACAGCTAAGGTCATTTGGCGACATTTCAGCTTTTTATTGGTGGAAGAAGACCCAGGTGCAATCCCGGGCATTTTTCCGTGCACGGGCGCGCACCTGAGTAGAACCCACAGCGGTGAGGGACATGTGATTTCAAGTCTGAGACCACTCGACCACGGACAACCCAAGTTTATGTGAAGCATCATTATATGTTTGTTCGAATGGTTCACTGAGGTCATAAATGCCCCCCGCAATGGGGCTTATCCGTTTCATTTAACAAATCTTAAAAAATCGTCTGCAAAAATACAAGATATAGAGCTGTGATATTTTGCATGTAACATCGTCTTATGGTCCTCTAACTAGTTTGTTCTAATGGTGACCCTGAGGTCAAATTTGGACCCGCCCAGTGGTCACATATTAAACATAGACTTATATAGGGAAACACTTCAACAATATTCATCTCTGAAACTACAATAGCCAGAGGTTTAATATTTTGCTTTTACCTTAAGGTTATGGTCATCTACCAAGTTTGTTCAAATCGTGACTCTGTGGTCAGATTTGAACATTTCCTGTTCTGCTTCCTTTTAGTGTATTTATATTCATTAATTCATGACCTTTCCTTATTCAAAATTAATCCGTACGGAACTCTATTATGCTCCGGATAAGATTTTTCAAAAAGGGGAGATAATTAAAAAAGTAGTGAAGCTAGAGTTATGGTTCCTATGAACTGCACTCCGTCTCATTATCCTTATCATTCACAGGAACTTTAATCAAGCATACTTTCTGAGTTATGCTCCGGACAAAAAACGCACGGACGCACATACGGACGGACGGAAAAAGTGGCGACTATATGCTCCCCCATAATAAACAATCTAGTGTGTTTTTTTTAGTTACAATATATCTTATAACAAAAACTAAGGTAATAGTAAATGAAAAGAAAAAAACTGTGATGGGGCCTCAATATAATGTCTCTGTGGTAATCAGACAGCGAGAAGAAGCAGTTAAAAAGCATGCTATCCATGACTTAATGATTAAATGGTTAAAATTGGTGATCGTGAGAAATTTACATGAATAAGTTCGCCATGTTTTTAAAATTCCTCACCGTCTGATTGGAGGAAAAAGTAGGGCAAACACTAAATAATTTAACAAAGTAATATCGACAATAGTGATTTGAATACAATCGATTCAATGATCAATGGAATAGTACTCTCATCTTGGTGGAACTTAATGTTGACTCACGGTCAATGAAAACGCACCAGAAAACAAATCCTTTAAACAGTTTGAATTGGAGGCATTTTGGGCAACATATTATATAATCCATATAACGAGTCAACATTTGAAATTCTTTACGTGCATATCTGTATTTAGTGCATTCCATTAAATTGGTGTTGTGAAATGCATGCATTTCAGGGTTTGTTCAGTGACATCGCACTAAGAAATCGTTTTCTCAAAAACACACATTGCATAATACTGTCAGAAGTCAAACAATTAAAGTCCAGTAAAACCAATTGGAATTTATTCCGAGACAGATTAATTCAGCTTGAAATTTAGTTTTCTTTTTATGATTATCCAAAGTAAAGGATGTTAAATGACAAGGTAAATAACTGCGTAACTGCTTGTCATAAAAGCCTACCAATAAACATGTAAGACAAGATAGGCATCAATATACAATACTTAAAAAAAGAAAATATTGGTTCAGCAGTCTTAGTCCAAATGGTTCGCGAATAATCCAACAGCATAAACATATGGAGTCAAAAGTGCGTTTTCATTGACCGTCAGTATAATTATGTATTAACGAAATAAGGAATAAACATTTTTCGAGAAAAAGGAACGAGCTTATACAATGAAGAAACTGAAAGAAATAAATGTTTGCGATAGTCACGACCACTTTTTTGTTTAAATTATTTAGAATGTTTGTTGTTGATAATACTAATTATAAGAACTATATAGAATTCACAATTTTAAATAGCCACATTTTAAAATAAACGCAGGCATAAAAATCGAACAGGAAATATTTCATTCGCAAAAAACAGTTAACCAAAATATGCATTCAAAACATACCACAGTTCCTTTTGTAAATATATACAAAGTATGCGACACCACAAACATAACAGCGATGACAATATGGGAACTGCCTTGGATCGCTCAGTGGTAAAAACTATGGTGGCTGATTTCTGCCATGTCGTCTTTTCGTTATTTTGCCGCGAAAAGACGACAGAACGAAAAGAAAACAGGATGAAAAGACGCCAAATGCAGAGCGAAAAGATAACAGAACGAAAAGACGACAGAAAGACAGAACGAAAAGACAACATTTCACGGGCGAAAAGACGACAGAACGCCACGTGAAAAGACGACACTTCAGCCGCGAAAAGACGCCATTTGATATTGCCGTCTTTTCGTTATTTCGTGTGACCGTCTGTCGTCTTTTCGCGATGCATTTGTCTTCTTTTCTTTCTGTCGTTCTGTCGTATTTTCGTTCTTTCTGTCGTCTTTTCTTTCTGTCGTCTTGTCGTTCTGTCGTCTTGTCGTCTTGTCATTCTGTCGTCTTTTCGCGATGCATTTGGTGTCTTTTCGTTCTGTCGTTCTATCGTTCTGTCGTCTTTTCGCCTTCCAAGTGCCATGTAATGAGGAACTTTTTTTTCATAGCTAATCTTATGAAAAGTTAGTCGTTTCTGGGTATCAAAACTGACAAATGCCAGTAAAAAAAGTTGACATCTATCATCGCTATGTACTTTGTGAATCGGCTGGATGCCGAATTTTGCTCTGAAGTCCTCAGTAGATATCTTATTCTACAATGAAAGCTGACTTTGTTTGGGGCAATCTTATTACCACAATCTCGCGTAAAGTCACGTAATTTTTGACGCCGTCGTGACGTTATATCGACGTTGAAGGTGTTTCCCATGACAAACTGACGTTGACGAAACTAAATCTGGTTATGCGTGATGTAATTGTACGTGAATCAAGATGACGGCGCCAACAAACATATTTATTTGAAGGAGAAAATGAGTCTATTCTATTCTATTCTGTTCACTCAATAGATTGCAGAGACGCGCAAAGGACCGTAAAACAGGCTAGGAGAAAACCATTCATAGCTTATAGAGTTTTTTCTGTATATTTGAATGTATACGTAATTATCTATAGTTGGGCTCCGCCCGACACAGCCTTCGTAATAAGTAAATTATTAATAATGTGATACTTTACCGGTCGTGACGTCAACGTCATGACGTCAAACTCAGTGACGTTGACGCTCCATTAAACTGAGTTAAATATCGGTGTTTGCCTTAAAAACGTGCTCGATGCAACAAATAAGTTATTGGGTTTGTTACTGACCCCCTACAGAAATAGATGGGGTAAATCAGATATATATGGGGACACGGCTATTGCCTCGCTCCCTATAAATCTTACTGACCCCACCTATTCTGTAGTGGGTCAGTAACAAACCCAATAACTAATATTATAGGATGCACACACTATTGTCATCCCAGTTAAACGGGACAGTGTCATAAAGAAATCTTCCCCAGCCCACCCCAAGACCCAGGCTATTTACTCAAACAAACTATATCCTCTAACACACTAGACAACGTCACTAGATAATATAAATAAAATTCAAAGATGATCATGTATATATGATTATAAAAAAAACTAGAAAGCCGCAAAGCAATTACTCATAGAATTGACAGAATCCGGAGCAACAAGAGAATATACCGTTGAGAGCACGACAAGACTAACTTGAAGATAAACATTAAACATTTCATGATGTAGGTAGACGTCATCATAGTGGCCATACTCAGTCGAGTCATCCTACACTCTGAGAATAACTTGATTTTCATCATTGAGTTACATTACACAGGTTTTAGTTTCCCTTCCTGCTTTTAGACAAAATTGTATTATGCTTTACACAATTGAGATAGTTTACATAGTTGCCATTTATTTCATCTATACTCGTTTCAAGATTCTACTATCTTTAATTCAGAAAAAAGTTCGGTGAAATAAATTCGCCGATCTGAAAAAAAATAAATGCATTCGACTGCGTCTGTAGAAATGCCATATGGTAAACTATAACGTGTATTACAGTGTATATAAAAAAAAGGAATAAATAACATGGACAGTCTTTCATAGATGCAGATATGCTATATTCGTCCTGATGAAGGGGGGATCAGATGGAGATTTTTTTTATATCTTTATCGTACATGCAACCTTAGTTTACTTGCTTTGTGGCTTTCTAGGTTTTTGATTTGTTATATTCATATGTACATGATCATTTATGTGTTATACTTATATTGCCTATTAATGCTGCATTGTTTGTAGAGAATATAAACTGGCGGGGATATCTTTATTTACACTGTCCCGTTTTATTGGGATGACAATAGGGCACGAGTGAGGTTTGGTGCACCCTAGAACCTGGTTTAAACCCCAGCGGCTCTTTTGGCCACTGACCGTTCCAAGGCGGTAGCCCTGTTGTCAACCTTTTTATGTTTGTGATGTCGTGCATTGTCTTTTAGCCATCTTTATAATTGTAGTTTATTTCTATGCGTGCTTTTGGTTGACTGTGGTCCTTGATTGCTGCATTTCCTGTTCGACCTTTATATCTACTTTTAATACACATTTAATAGCTAGCACCTTTGGTTTTACGATTTCTGTTGGAGGTCTTGTCTTGTCGTGCCCTCAGTGGTTTATTCTCTTGTTGTTCTGGCTTCTGCCAAGTCATTGAGTACCTTCTTTGTGGCTTTCTAGGCTATTGTTTTTTTTTGTATTTATATATACACGAGCATCTTTGTGTTTTACTTATATTGCCTATTAATGCTGCCTTGTTAGTTAGAGAATAGTTCATGGCGGGGATTTCTTTATTTACACTGTCCCGTTTTATTTGGTTGATTGTAGGGTAAGTGTGAGGTTTGGTGCATCCTAGAACCTGGTTTAAACCCCCAGCGGCCTTTCTTGCCACTGACCGTTCCAAGGCGGTAGCCCTATTGTCAACCCTTTTGTGTTTGTGATGTATCATTTGGCCTTTTATTCATCTTTAAATTTGTTCATTTTTTCTGTGTGTGTTTGTGGTTGACTGTCGTCCTTGAATGCTGCTTTTCCTGTTCGATTTTTATATCTATATTCAAAGATGGATTTAAATGTGATCTGCAAGAAAAACATCTCAAAAACTTTTAATATTTATAAATAAATTGAAATAAATGAAAACGTATAGAACGGATTATTCAGAAATACTTATCTTATTGTATAATAATAGTTTACTATGTAGATATTGCAAACGGATTTTCTTCCAACTTAAAATGTATTACTGAAATGAAATATTTAAAAACAATTATGTTCTTGAGTTTTTAGCTATGATCCGTTTTTGTCTGAACCAAAGGCTAATTATAATTCATTCTTCTCCCTACAAAGGGAATATTTCATCGTTTTGACCATGTCACTAATGAGAGAGGGAGGAATATGCGTCCTATGGTTATCTTTCTCCAGTGCCATGTTTTGATTAATCCATGCTATGTAGGACAAACGTCGCCATTTTGCCATTGCACGGAAGTGTGCATTTGAAACTGAAGTGTATTGTGGGAATATCTCTATAACTCCTGCGCTCTTTGGTAGGTATAGTATATGGGATAATCCTGCGCCGTGAACGCCGATCAGAATATCAGTTTTCGTCATCAGGTCTAGCTGATCCGCCATATTCAGTTCGTCCAATTGGGCACCGTTCACAATCGCCGTGTAATCTGCCTGCTTCACAGCATTCCAGACTTCCTCTTCGTTTGCAATTTTTCTTGGTATGAATCCGGCCGGATTTCGTGGATGAGCCACATGATCTCGCCGCCATATTATCGTAATCCGTATTTTGCTACAATCAAGCACGTGGTCATCTGGGATATCGAATCTTGACAAAACAAAATGGCGATACTCTTCGACAAACGGTAGACCATCCAGCTTATGTTGATTTATTTGACTTCTAGATGCGAACCCATTCCAGATCATATTTGTGTATGTTACTGGGCTGTTTATTGAGCCGGTTCTTGTTTGTTTACCAAACAAAACTTCCCAACTATCATCCAGCTTAGACCGAGGATGACCGTCCATCCATACCGAATTTAGATGCCGAGGGTCTATCTTAAATAGGACCATAATCAAAAACATGTCGTACCAGTTCATGGTGGTGTGATAAAAATTAGCAAACTCGTATCGGATGGTCAATATCGAATACTTATCAATTGTCTTTGCTCTTTTCAGTTTACTCGACGAAGATTTCTTAACAAGAAGAGAACTCACAAAAGTGTGTAAATCATGTGACAAGCTTTCATTACACAGAAATACGGTGTCAGTATCCATAGTGAAATAGCCTTTTCTCACTGTATACACCTCGGAGCTTTCGTCCTGATTCATGACGTCATATACATATTCTCCACCGGCTTTCCCGTGACCAAAACTAGGATTGATGGTAACATTTTTCAAACGAATTATCCGTTTCCCGTAGACAACAAAACATCCATTGCAATAATCAGTCTGTGCCAGAAACCAGCCAGGAGACTTATCAGTCACATCAGCAGCGTTCTTGGCAAAGTACGAATAGTCTCCGTATGCATTTATCATATCTTCATTATGTTTACTCTCTGATTCTTCGTCTAACTGGTCATACCGAAATAGCATGTAGTAGTAGGACTCAAACTCAATTCTTGAAGACAACCTTGCAAGTTTGTTTTCCGTCCTTTTGCGATCCATTTCATGATTTGTACCCAAGTTGTCATTTATTTCTTCATCAAGTACCATATGTGGCAAGTATACCAGGATATATACTATTACAACAGAACATACTATGGCCTGAGTCAGACACAGCATTAATAGTTTGTGTTTCGCTCCATTGAGATACAACTGAAAAGTCACTGGCAGTAAAGACGACATTCGTATTTCTCTTTTTTTCCCCATGTTTGTTTGATCAAATGTAAGTACCCGTCTTATGACACCAAATTCCTGAAAAAGAAATGAGTATACAAATATGCTGCGGGTAATAATTGTGTTATTGTGTCACTCACAACAGCCTTTCTGTAGTGCTAGGTATGTGCTATGTATGTGCTATGTATGGGGCTGTAAATGGTCGCCCCGACCAAAACTTAGTAGTGTTATTAACTAATGGTCCTTTGGGATCATCAAAGTCATTATTTTCAGTTTTTAATGTAGATTTCCTCTTAAGCCGTTGCTAGAGAGCGTGAGAGTTGTTGCACCTTATATTACCGCTCATGAACAGCCTTGACAAAAGGAACCTGCTACGTTTGCGTTTGTTCTTTCAAAGCGGTCCCTTTGTCAGTATTTATACTTCAAAACAGTGACAAATGAACAGTATTCTGATAATGCAATGTCTTAAGGGTTATGTTATGATAATTTTAGAATATGTGGTCGGGCCACATTGCCAAAAGCTAAAAAGTTGGTGCACAATTTATAGGGTGCATGCACATTCAAAAGGACCTTCAAAAGTGATGATTTGGCAACGTTCTCTTTATGATACTAGGGATAATGCATAATAGAATAACAAATAGATAATCAGTGAACTCAATATATCCCATAGTATTAGTATGGCAAGATGTATGTTTCTTCATAGTCTTATTTAGACTAAGTTTAAGCAATTTAGGTATAGATGATAATTGTAAGTTTTCTAACCTTGTACTGTTATATTCTGCAATGCCCTGTGTTATTTAGTTCACATATGTTTCTTTTATATATAGTTTAAATGTGTTCCTTAATGCGCGGTGTTCTATAGTTTCAATATATTTCTTATATATTATGAGTTATTAGGATTCTTGACAGGGGACATGGGCTCACATTCCCTGCCTGGAAATTATATTCACCCGAGCCCATGTTCCCTGTCAAGAATCCTAATAACGAATTTGTCATACTTCAAAGTTGTAACCATTTAGTTAAGAAGAAAAACAGCCAAAAAAAAACACGATTTCATTTTTAGTGTGCCAATTTCCCCGTAACGTGCCTCTAACTAGACGTTGTTTATTTTCGTGACGTCATCTCTTTAACGTCGTTAAATTTGGCGGATATTTTAATATAATAAACGTATTTTATCACTATGTTAATGTTTATTATCTGTAAAATTGCCAAAAAAATACACTTACGATTATTTCAGACTTTTGCACACAGTGGAAAGCGCAGAAAAGCGATAGGAAGGAAACAATCGGCGGTTTCCACAACGAATTGGCAACGTTGTCGTCACCATTTTCTTTTGTGTATTCGAGTAATGGGGTACCTATGGGAAATTCATCCTATGTTCACGTCGCGAGACGTAGACATGGGCTTATGTCTACGGCGCGTTGACCAATGAAATCCTGAGAATTTTCTTTGCAGTATGACACACAGTTATAATACATGTATGTTTCTAACTGCGCAATGTTATATAGTTTCAATATGTTTCTTATATATACAGGTATAATACATGTACATTTTTAACTGCGAGGTGATATGTAGTTTAAATATGTTTCTTATATATACAGTTATAATATGTTTCTAACTGCGCAGAGTTATATAGTTTAAATGAGTTTCTAATATACACGGTTTCAATATGTTTCTTTCTGCGAATTGTTATATAGTTTAAATATGTTTCTTCCGCAAAGAGTGAAATGAAATCAAACAAGGTGGAATATTCCCATACACCCTGCTGGCAATCTGTGTAACTAATCATATCTGGCATGTGTGTTATTATATATCTGGCATGTGTGTTATCATATATCTGGCATGTGTTTTATTATATATCTGGCATGTGTGTTATCATATATCTGGCATGTGTTTTATTATATATCTGGCATGTGTGTTATCATATATCTGGCATGTGTTTTATTATATATCTGGCATGTGTGTTATCATATATCTGGCATGTGTTTTATTATATATCTGGCATGTGTGTTATCATATATCTGGCATGTGTTTTATTATATATCTGGCATGTGTGTTATCATATATCTGGCATGTGTTTTATTATATATCTGGCATGTGTGTTATCATATATCTGGCATGTGTTTTATTATATATCTGGCATGTATGTTATCATATATCTGGCATGTGTTTTATTATATATCTGGCATGTGTGTTATCATATATATGGCATGTGTTTTATTATATATCTGGCATGTGTGTTATCATATATCTGGCATGTGTGTTATCATATATCGGGCACGTGTTTTATCATATATCTGGCATGTGTGTTATCATATATCTTGCATGCATGTTATCATATATCTGGCATGTGTGTTATCATATATCTTGCATGTGTGTTATCATATATCTGGCATGTGTGTTATCATATATCTTGCATGCATGTTATCATATATCTGGCATGTGTGTTATCATATATGTGGCATGTGTGTTATCATATATCTTGCATGTGTGGTATTATATATCTTGCATGTGAGTTATCATATATCTGGCATGTGTGTATCATATCTGGCATGTGTGTTATCGTATATCTGGCATGTGTGTATCATATATCGGGCACGTGTGTTATTATATATCTTGCATGTGTGTTATCATATATCTGGCACGTGTTTTATCATATATCTGGCATGTGTCTTATCATATATCTTGCATGTGTGTTATCATATATCTGGCATGTGTCATATATCTTGCATGTGTGTTATCATATATCTTGCATGTGTGTATCATATATCTGGCATGTGTGTTATCATATATCTGGCATGTGTTATATTATATAACTTGCATGTGTGTTATCATATATCTTGCATGTGTGTTATCATATATCTGGCATGTGTTTTATTATATATATTGCATGAGTGTTATCATACATCTTGCATGTGTGTTATCATATATCTGGCACGTGTTTTATGATATACCTGGCATGCGTTTTATCATATGTCTGGCATGTATGTTATCATATGTCTGGCATGTGTTTTATCGAATATTTGTCCTTTGGTTCATCATATATCTGTCACGTGTTTTATTATATACCTGTCATGTGTTTATCATTTATTTGGCATGTGTTTTATCTTATACCTGGCATGTGATTATCATTTATCTTGCATGTGTTTTATCATAAATCTGGCACTTGTTTTATCATATATCTGGCACGTGTTTTATCATATGTCTGGCATGTGTTTTATCAAATATTTGTCCTGTGGTGTATCATATATCTGGCACGTGTTTTATTATATACCTGTCATGTGTTTATCATTTATTTGGCATGTGTTTTATCATATATCTGGTACGTGTTTTATCCTATAACTGGCATGTGTGTTATTATATATCTGGCATATGTTTTATCATATGTCTGGCACGTGTTTTATCGTATATCTGGCACGTATTTTATCATATATCTGGCAATGTGTTTTATCATATATCTGGCATGTGTTTTATCATATATCTTGCATGTGTGTTATCATATATTTGGCATGTGTGTTATCATATATCTGGCAAGTGTTTTATGATATACATGGCATGTGTTTTATCATATGTCTGGCATGTGTGTTATCATATGTCTGGCATGTGTTTTATCATATGTCTGGCATGTGTTTTATCAAATATTTGTCCTGTGGTTCATCATATATCCGGCACGTGTTTTATCATATACATGGCATGTGTTTATCATGCATCTGGCATATGTTTTATCATATATCTGGCACGTGTTTTATCATATGTCTGGCATGTGTTTTATCAAATATTTGTCCTGTGGTGTATCATATATCTGGCACGTGTTTTTATCATATACCGGGCAGGTGTTTATCATTTATCTGGCATGTGTTTTATCATATATCTGGCACGTGTTTTATCCTATATCTGGCATGTGTTTTATCATATGTCTGGCACGTGTTTTATCATATATTTGGAACGTATTTTATCATATATCTGGCATGTGTTTTATCATATATATGGCATGTGTTTGATTATATGTCTGGCATGTGTTTATAATATATATGGCACGTGGTTTATAATATATCTGGCAGGTGTTTTATCATATATTGTCTTGTTGTTTATCATATCTCTGGCACGTGTTTTATCATATATTTGTCCTGTTGTTTATCATATATTTGGCACGTGTTTTATCATATTTCTAGAACATGTTTTATCATATATCTGGCATGTGTTTTATTATGTATCTGGTATGCGTCTTATCATATATCTGACATATGTTTTATCATATATCTGACTAGTGATTTATCTTATATCTGGCACGTGTTTTATCATATACCTGGCATGTGTTTTATCATTTATCTGGCATGTGTTTTATCATATATCTGGCATGTGTGTTATCACATATATCTGACAATTGATTTATCATATATCTGGCACGTGTTTTACCATATACCTGGCATGTGTTTATCATTTATCTTGCATGCAATTTTTCATATGTCTGTCCTGTGGTTTATCATATAGTTGGCACGTGTTTTATCATAGATCTGGCATGTGGTTTATCATATATCTGGCTTGTGATTTATCATATATCTGGCATCTGGTTTATCATAATATTATATCTGGCAAAGGTTTTATCATATATCTGGTATGGGTTTTTATCATATATCTGGTACGTGTTTATCATATATCTATCACGTGCTTTATCATATATCTGGCATGTGATTTTTCATATATCTGGCATTTGTTTTATCATATATCTTGCATGCATGTTATCATATATCTGGCATGTGTGTTATCATATATGTGGCATGTGTGTTATCATATATCTTGCATGTGTGGTATTATATATCTTGCATGTGAGTTATCATATATCTGGCATGTGTGTATCATATCTGGCATGTGTGTTATCGTATATCTGGCATGTGTGTATCATATATCGGGCACGTGTGTTATTATATATCTTGCATGTGTGTTATCATATATCTGGCACGTGTTTTATCATATATCTGGCATGTGTCTTATCATATATCTTGCATGTGTGTTATCATATATCTGGCATGTGTCATATATCTTGCATGTGTGTTATCATATATCTTGCATGTGTGTATCATATATCTGGCATGTGTGTTATCATATATCTGGCATGTGTTATATTATATAACTTGCATGTGTGTTATCATATATCTTGCATGTGTGTTATCATATATCTGGCATGTGTTTTATTATATATATTGCATGAGTGTTATCATACATCTTGCATGTGTGTTATCATATATCTGGCACGTGTTTTATGATATACCTGGCATGCGTTTTATCATATGTCTGGCATGTATGTTATCATATGTCTGGCATGTGTTTTATCGAATATTTGTCCTTTGGTTCATCATATATCTGTCACGTGTTTTATTATATACCTGTCATGTGTTTATCATTTATTTGGCATGTGTTTTATCTTATACCTGGCATGTGATTATCATTTATCTTGCATGTGTTTTATCATAAATCTGGCACTTGTTTTATCATATATCTGGCACGTGTTTTATCATATGTCTGGCATGTGTTTTATCAAATATTTGTCCTGTGGTGTATCATATATCTGGCACGTGTTTTATTATATACCTGTCATGTGTTTATCATTTATTTGGCATGTGTTTTATCATATATCTGGTACGTGTTTTATCCTATAACTGGCATGTGTGTTATTATATATCTGGCATATGTTTTATCATATGTCTGGCACGTGTTTTATCGTATATCTGGCACGTATTTTATCATATATCTGGCAATGTGTTTTATCATATATCTGGCATGTGTTTTATCATATATCTTGCATGTGTGTTATCATATATTTGGCATGTGTGTTATCATATATCTGGCAAGTGTTTTATGATATACATGGCATGTGTTTTATCATATGTCTGGCATGTGTGTTATCATATGTCTGGCATGTGTTTTATCATATGTCTGGCATGTGTTTTATCAAATATTTGTCCTGTGGTTCATCATATATCCGGCACGTGTTTTATCATATACATGGCATGTGTTTATCATTCATCTGGCATATGTTTTATCATATATCTGGCACGTGTTTTATCATATGTCTGGCATGTGTTTTATCAAATATTTGTCCTGTGGTGTATCATATATCTGGCACGTGTTTTTATCATATACCGGGCAGGTGTTTATCATTTATCTGGCATGTGTTTTATCATATATCTGGCACGTGTTTTATCCTATATCTGGCATGTGTTTTATCATATGTCTGGCACGTGTTTTATCATATATTTGGAAAGTATTTTATCATATATCTGGCATGTGTTTTATCATATATATGGCATGTGTTTGATTATATGTCTGGCATGTGTTTATAATATATATGGCACGTGGTTTATAATATATCTGGCAGGTGTTTTATCATATATTGTCTTGTTGTTTATCATATCTCTGGCACGTGTTTTATCATATATTTGTCCTGTTGTTTATCATATATTTGGCACGTGTTTTATCATATTTCTAGAACATGTTTTATCATATATCTGGCATGTGTTTTATTATGTATCTGGTATGCGTCTTATCATATATCTGACATATGTTTTATCATATATCTGACTAGTGATTTATCTTATATCTGGCACGTGTTTTATCATATACCTGGCATGTGTTTTATCATTTATCTGGCATGTGTTTTATCATATATCTGGCATGTGTGTTATCACATATATCTGACAATTGATTTATCATATATCTGGCACGTGTTTTACCATATACCTGGCATGTGTTTATCATTTATCTTGCATGCAATTTTTCATATGTCTGTCCTGTGGTTTATCATATAGTTGGCACGTGTTTTATCATAGATCTGGCATGTGGTTTATCATATATCTGGCTTGTGATTTATCATATATCTGGCATCTGGTTTATCATAATATTATATCTGGCATAGGTTTTATCATATATCTGGTATGGGTTTTTATCATATATCTGGTACGTGTTTATCATATATCTATCACGTGCTTTATCATATATCTGGCATGTGATTTTTCATATATCTGGCATTTGTTTTATCATATATCTGGCATGTGTTTTATCATATATCCGGCACGTGTTTTATCATATATCGGATATATCGGACGTGTCTGTTATCATATATATGGTATGTGTTTTATTGCATATATGGCAGGTGGTTTATGATATATCTGGCACGTGCTTTATCATATATCTGACATGTGATTTGTCATATATCTGGCATTTGTTTTATCATATATCTGGCGTACATGTGTTTTATCATATATCTAGAACGCGTTTTATCATATATCGGATGTGTCTGTTATCATATATCTGGCATGTGTTTTATCACATATATGGCACGTGGTATATGATATATCTGGCATGTGTTTTATTATATATTTGGCATGTGTTTTATTATATATCTAGCATGTGTTTTATTATATTTATACCGTAATAGCCTAAATACACACTATGCATCCTGTAATACCCGAGGATATACACAGCATCTGTTAGTTATTGTGGTATAAATGCTCGTGCATTATCTCTCCGTACACGTGCAAAACTCATGCTCTATTATATACATATGTCATGTGTTTTATCACATATCTTGCATGTGTTTTTATTATATATATGTCATGTGTTTACTGTTATATCTGGCGGTAGGCTCTGAATCCGGAAATCACTTGTTCGAGTCACACAGGCGCCACTGGTAGTCTTCGCAGTTTCCGTAAGCAAGACAACTCTCCTAGCCTCGCCCGGATGTGGACTTTAACCGGGCGGTCTATTTTCCGAGAACAATATGACTCTACTTAATAATAAGAATAGGCCAGGGTTCCCGGATTCCTATGTATCCTTGTCCTCTCTCTGGGTACCCTTAACAGTTTGCTGACGAGCCGTTAAACAACACGTCCGTTCACACATACATTTTAACGCATTTTGAAATATACTGAAAGGAAAACGAAACGCGACACGGGAATTTCCGCTATATATTGTATGTACAATATGCTGCTGTAAATCGAATGGTACATGGCTACGTAAGATCGTTCCTTTCCGAAAAAAAGACTAAAACAACACGTAACACAGCAAATAGTATTCCTGCAAAGTTTCATTATTGACAGAGTACGCGTTTGGCGCAAACTTAGGATGCAAATAATTGCAAACTCTTTACGTTAAATGTAGTACTGAACTGGCTCGATTTTTCAAAGAGGAACTTCAACATTTGTGAATTTCTTGTTTCAACGTGTACTGTCTACAACATCACAGGTGTGTCCTTTCTCTAACTAACTGCAACTCTTTTTTTTACAAAACATCTTCGGATTTCCTTGGAATATATATGGAATATATACAATATATAGCGGAACTTCTCATGTCAAGTTTTTTTTTCCTTTCAGTATATAACAGAACGAATGAATGTAATTGAATGTTGTTTAACGGCTCATCAACACAGTTAAGGTTATTTAGAGCCGCCCAGAGACAGGGGAAGGATTCATAGGAATCCGGGAACCTGCCCTACTCGTATTATCGAATAGATTCCTACGGTTCTTTAACGTGCTCGGAGGATAGAACGATACACGGGACCGCCCGCTTTACGTCCCCATCCGACGGACGTGGCTAAGGGAAAGTGTCTTGCCCAAGAACACACCGACAGAACCCGGGGCCTCCGGTTACAAATCCGCCGCACTACCGACTGCGCCACGCCAGCCTGGTGTTTTACGGTACGTCGTCACATACATAGGTGATATTGTGAGAAAAAAAGATACACACAAATTAAACAAATAAAACTAGAAGTGTAAATGACTTACTAATCGGTATGATAATTCCGCTTTACAATCGTATCTTGAAACTAATACATGTAATCTATGTTAAACTTAAATTTGCTTTAAATTACGCATTAGCTATTTGAATCAAATACCTTACACTAACATGTTTTCATATGCAGTTTTTCATCAACCTCATTATTCATTTCTAAGTTATGAAAGAAAGATCCATGTTCGTAAAATACCGAGTCCTAAAACTATTTGTTCATAATATGGGATATATGTTTACAAGGTAATAATGAATGCGTTTTATAATTGGCTTTCAATCACTAATGTTTATTTCAATAAGGTTATTGTTCTGCATCAACCATTTTCTATTGGAGTGACAATCTCACTGTGAATGCACAGTCAATGCCGTAGATTGTCACCCTCGTCTAGTGTCAACCTCGTCTTTTGTCAATGATTTCTATTTCTTTTTTTTTCTTTTTGTTTAGAGTGGACATTTTTTTAATTAAGACACCCTGAAAGTTTTAGAGATTTTCTAATTTTCTGCTACCCAAAACAGCATTTTGGCTGAACATCTTTATTTCTCATAAATAAGGTATATATATTTAACAATAAAAATCCAGTTCCAATGATATATACTGAAACCCCTTAGGGTGAAATATATGACCCAAACCGAATCACACTGGGAGCTCGACTTGTAAGTGAGGGAGTGTCGATTCTTACGGATGGCGTAAGGTGTACAGTACTGGTTCTACCCGGGAAAAGTAGGTGGTCTGCCTCCACCACAAAAAAACGATATATAATCTTACATGTGTTTAAAATGACGTAAAACACAAACCAACAACCAACCAACCAATGGTGGCATTTTTGGCTAGAGCAGAATAACAGCAACGACCGAGTTCCTTCTCATAATAATATGACCATACAAATGGAATATGCTTACTGTCAATTTAACGAAAATGCTGTTTGAATATGTTTCATATGTAAGGATAAAATGTACGGATTTGGTACAGCAGAACAAATTAAAAATCGAACGTTTGTAAGTTTAGGTTGATACCAATTGCATGAACGCGTTTGTCTTACACGATTAAAAAATATATAATATTTTATTGATGAACGTATATTTCTTCCAATTATCAAAATAAACAACTAATATAAAGAAAACCAACAACAGACAGCTCAGTAACAAACGTATTTTATTTTTCGTTGGATCGTCAGAACCAAATGGTTGTCAAGTCAACATGAACCACGAATAAAAGCAATTGCCAAATATTGGAAACAAGATACACTGGCACGCACGTGTTAATTGGTTTGCTTTTTATTGTTCAAAATATTTTGAGTTAATAACGAGTGATTAACCTAAACACAGCGTGACGTGCTTTTCAAATAAGATTTCTAAGACCATATAAAATGAATTAAAAAATAAGAACACATGGATATAATTAGTTGAACTTATTGTGTTTATGTTCCCCCTTTTTTCTGACTGATATGTGTGAATATTCACAAGTAAAATAGTCACTAACCAATTAAGAGGTGAATTGAATTGAATTGAATTGGGTTTTACGGCGCACGAACACATGACAGGTTTTATGGCGCCTAACAGGAATGAACATGTCAGGCTCATCCTCCATTTACATCAAGATAAAATATGGAGAATGGGACTCGAACCTTCTAACCTGCAGAACTGCAGAGTTGCTGCAAATTCTATAGTAGACACTCCATTTACGTTGGAGAAACGTTTCCACGTTTGCATACGCGGTGTCATGATAAAGACTTTGAATGAGCATGATAAAAAATGACAAAATGAACATGAAGGGGAGGTCCTACCCCTCTGCTTCTTGTCGGATTTGCAGTGGTTGTATCCTACGCCGGCAACCACACGGGGAAATTAAGAGGTGAATATTGTTAGTAGTTTGTGTTTATGTGTATTTGTCATCATGCTAGTATACTAAATAATATACAGTGAGTAACTTTGTTTAACACATGTATCGCATGAACAGATATATCACAGGAACATATATACAGACCAAAGGAAAAAAGAAACGCAACTCGGGAATGTCCGCAATATAATGTATATACTGCACATTTAATTCCACGTAATAGTCCAGGGATATCACTAGATGTTTTGTAAAAAAAGGGTTGCAGATAGTTAGAGAAAGGACAAAACTGTATTGTTGAAACCCTTTTAATCATTGTACACTTTGTAACACGAACTAGTTACGCTTTGAAAATTTGAGCCATTTCAATACTGTATTAATGTAAAGTGTTTGAATTTTTTTTGCATCCTACGTTTGCTCACCTGCTTGATCCAAACGTGTATTCTATAAACATAATGAATCTTTGATGGGATAATATTTTGTGTTTTCTGCATTGTTTTAGTGTCTTTTCCGAAAGGAAAGGTCTAATATAGGCATTTACCATTCGATTCTTCAGTAGCATATTACACACAAAATATATAGCGGAAATTCTCGAGTTGCGTTTCTTGTTTCCATTAGTATATATGACAGGGTGAAGATTGAAATGTTTAAGGCAGATATCACATGGAAATGAGTGAAATGTTTAACACATACATCATATGGAAATGAGTGAAATGTTTAACACAGACATCACATGGAAATGAGTGAAATGTTTAACACATACATCACATGGAAATGAGTGAAATGTTTAACACAGACATCACATGGAAATGAGTGAAATGTTTAACACAGACATCACATGGAAATGAGTGAAATGTTTAACACAGACATCACATGGAAATGAGTGAAATGTTTAACACATACATCACATGGAAATGAGTGAAATGTTTAACACATACATCACATGGAAATGATTGAAATGTTTAACACAGACATCACATGGAAATGAGTGAAATGTTTAACATAGACATCACATGGAAATGAGTGAAATGTTTAACACAGGCATCACATGGAAATGAGTGAAATGTTTAACACAGGCATCACATGGAAATGATTGAAATGTTTAACACATACATCACATGGAAATGATTGAAATGTTTAACACAGACATCACATGGAAATGAGTGAAATGTTTAACACATACATCACATGGAAATGATTGAAATGTTTAACACAGACATCACATGGAAATGATTGAAATGTTTAACACAGACATCACATGGAAATGAGTGAAATGTTTAACACATACATCACATGGAAATGATTGAAATGTTTAACACAGGCATCACATGGAAATGATTGAAATGTTTAACACAGACATCACATGGAAATGAGTGAAATGTTTAACACATACATCACATGGAAATGATTGAAATGTTTAACACAGACATCACATGGAAATGATTGAAATGTTTAACACAGACATCACATGGAAATGATTGAAATGTTTAACACATACATCACATGGAAATGAGTGAAATGTTTAACACAGACATCACATGGAAATGATTGAAATGTTTAACACAGACATCACATGGAAATGATTGAAATGTTTAACACATAGTATATGGACTTGTTTAACACATATACCGCATGGATATATATATATATATACTCGTATATAAATATCAAAGGGAGGTGATTGCAATATTTAAAACATATAGCACATGGACATATTTATCACAGGGAGGTGGTTGCAAGGTTTAACACATATATCACATGGACATATTTATCACAGGGAGGTGGTTGCAAGGTTTTAACACATATATCACATGGACATATATATCATAGGGAGGTGATTGTAATGTTTAACACATATACCACATGGACATATATATCATTGGGAGGTGTTTGCAATGTTTAACACATATACCACATGGACATATATATCATAGGGAGGTGATTGTAATGTTTAACACATATACCACATGGACATATATATCAAAGTCGGGTGATTGCGACGCTAAAACATGCATCACAAGGAGATAATTGTAATATCACATGGACATAATTGAGCAAACATACAACAAGTTGTTGCACGCGCCAATCACTATATCTTGCAAGCGGTCATCACTCTTTCTTGAACACGTCCATCAGTAGGTTTTTGCACGTTTCAAAACTCCTTTCTTGCGCGTGTAGGCCTATAGTACTCTCCTCTCTTTTTGGCATGCGTCAAAGCATCTCTCTCTCTCGCTCTCTCTCTCTCTCGCTCTCTCTCTCTCTCGCTCTCTCTCTCTCTCGCTCTCTCTCTCTGTTTTATGAAAGTTCGTTTTGGAACAGTTTAAAAATTAATGCACGTTTATGAACACATTGAATATGACTTAATGTTAGGAGTAAACCAACCGCGCTGGTTAATGTCTTTAAAAATGAGAACAGAATATTTCTTGGTGTCCATCTTGAAATATGTTTTTTTCTATAGACATCTATGTCACTTCAAACCATATATACTTCGTAAAATGAATGATGTTTTCTATAGGCATCTATGCCATGTCATCCAATATGTACTTTGTAGAATGATTGCTATTTCCACGTACATGATCTTCAGTACTTTCTATGCCTAGTTACAAGAGCAGAAGTTATGTTATTTTAAGTACAAATCATACGTTTGCTGTTAATTTCGAAAAGAAAATGTTTGTCCTACGGGATCTGTTCACATGTACACTGCTCTGTGCATGTAGCTTCTATGCTGTGTTTATATTCTCGGCAACACGAGTCTTTTATTCTTAATTCTGGGCGTTTTGTCATATGTTTGCTCGTTTTCTAGAGTGACCTTTATCTCTTGTCCTTCGCGTTTTGAATCTTTTTTCAGGCTTTCTAATAATGGTATGTCCTTTGATTTGATAACAGATGCTCGAGCTCTGTGAGAAATAGATCCATTGACATGTTCGCCATTTGAAATCGACATACTGCCATTTTCTCTATGCATGTTAGACCTATTGTCTTTTTCTCTTAACGACATAGGTCCATTTCCACTTTCTCTATGCGAAATTGACCCTATATTTACCCTTTCTCTATACGACATAGAGCCATTGCCAAGCTCTCTGTTCGACATTGATCTCTTGCCAATTTCTCTGTTTGAAATTGAACCATCACCAAATCCAGTTTTTTTATTTGTTTTTTGGGTCGAGGGATCCGAGAACCTATCATGAAAGGTCTCTGGTAGCGAGGCCGTGTTACCGTCCCTCATGTATATCCGTGGATTCATAACTGCTTTGAATCGTCTTATTCGTTTGGTTCCTGAAATTTAAAATTGACTGTAAACTTGTTTGGCGAACATAAGGTGTACTTCGGCTATGTAAAATATTGCTTGGTGAACGTGTTATATACCTCGTGTTATATACCTCTGGTATGTAAAACATCGCTTGACGAACATATCGGGTACTGCTGATAAGTAAAACATTTCTTGGCGATCACGTGGTGCACATCTACCTTTAATATGCAAGACATTCCTTGGCGAACATTAGGTTTACCTATGATATGTATTTTGCGAATATGTACCTCTCGTAGAAAACATTATTTGTTGAGCATGTGTGTACCTCTGATATGTAAATCATTATTTGGCGAATATAGTATATACCTATGACATGTATGATATGTAAAACATTATTTGGTGAACATGTGGTGTACCTCTGAGATGCAAAACCTTTTTTGGCGAACATGTATTGTACCTCGGATACGTAAAACATTGATATACAAATCACTGCTTGGCGAACATATTGCCTACCGTGGATATGTTGGAAAATGGTGTAAATCAGAACGTAAAGTTAACATACGGTGTACCGCTGTTATGCCAAATACTGTTTATGGACCAATGGTGTATTCACTGGCTTCAAAGAAGAGGTTTGGTCATTTGTTTATTTTATAAAATACATTGTTTTCATAAGGAAACAACCTGGATTAAGAGTATCAATGTGATAATATATGTTGTCATTCTTTAAATATAGTTATTGTATGGCATATGGTCTTACCTGTAACGTAATCGTTGGCTTCTTGTGGCGTTAGGAACCAGCGAAGTTTGTGTCTGTCCTTCGGTATGAGATCACGGAGCTTTTTGGAGGCTGATGAATGCCTAGTCTATATGAAAAAGAGAAATCACCACAATTGTTTTAGATTAATTGGAATCAACCGTTCCCAGTAACTGTTTTCAACAATCAAGATCATCTTGTAAACTGCATGGATATGTAGTAATCTCTGACGAATACTTAGTCTACATCGTCACAAATAAAACGTAGAGTAATTGTGCTATTGATCCTTTGGGATAATCAAGCGCAATATATGTGGCTGTAAAGTAGAATACAACTTAAGCCGGTACTAAGGGGCGTTAGCGGTGTTGCACCTTAAGTTTTCTCTCATTAACAGACTCAGTAAAACAGAGTCTGCTACTTGTCTCTCTCGTTTGTGTTTGTTGTTTTCAAGAAATCCTTTTCATTATGTATTGACCTTCATACTGGCGTTTGTTTAGTGATGTGTGTCGGCTGTAACATGTCGACCTGACTACACATCAGTAGTTATTACTAACTGGTCCTTTGGGATCATCAATCCCAATATGTGTGGCGTTAAAGTAGAATACCGCTCAAGCCGGTGCTAGTGGGCGTGAGAGGCGTTGCACCTTATGTTACCTCTCATGAACAGACTCAATAAAACCGAGGTACTTTTCTCTTTTGTTTGTGTTTGTTGCTTCCAAAGGATCCCATTTCAATATTTTTACCGGTTTCAACAAGCAAAATAATATAAGTTTATAAACGCAATGTATTTATTTATATCAGTACCTGAACGTTTTCTGTTGCTTCCGTGAATACATTTTCGGCGTACTCCAACATATCGTCTAGTGATATATCGTTTGACGTTGTCGGCGGGTGTCTGTTCACGTGAAACTTGCCGTCGTCGTTATAATCCACGTCATGGAGACTGAACATTTGCTCTTCCTGCTCCTCAGTCGAATCTCCTTTGTAGACAAAGTTTCCGCTGAAGGGGTTGAATGTGTACTGGAAAATTACGAGATTGCAATTGACGGAAAATGACCAGAGGGTACATTTTAGCTAGCAGACCGGTTTAATGGTCTCATCCAAAAGACTGGTAAGGTAGTTTATACTTTTTAAATATTTATTTAATTAAACCAAATTCGGTATTGACAGGGACTGAATGACCGATTCCTATATGTTATTAAGCCGTAAACGTTACACCCCGGCGGGAAATTTACGGGAAATGACGAGATTACAGTTTACGGAAAATGGCGAAAGGGTAATTTACAGAATGACGAGAAGGCAGTATAGAAAGTGACTGGAAAATTTACGGAAAAATACGTAAGGGAAATTTACATAAAAAATGGAGGGCAATTGATGGAAAATGACGAGCGAGTAATTTACAGAAAACGACAATTGGGTAATTTATGAAAAATTGCGACATGGTGATTTGCGGAAAATGGCGACAGAGTGATTTATGGAGGTGATTTAATGAAAATGGCGACAGGGTGAGGTGAATCACGGAAAATTACGGGCAATCGACCGGAAAGGACGAAAAGGTCTATACGTTGAGACAAAATGCAATTTGATGAAGAAAAAAAACCCATTGTATTTTCGTTGGTAAAACCATATATACTTGGTGTGAAGTTGATATACTGCTTTGTTGTAAATGCTTATAACAACACAAGCAAAATATCCACTGTTTAACACTAATTCCGGTAAAAGAATGGTGTAGTACCTGTGGTAACAGTTTCCAGGCATGTGTTGCTACCATGTCAACGGCGTTGATAATGTAATCAATCGTCGCATCGTCATAGAAATACGGCAGGTTTACTCGAACGAAACCAGGTCTGGAATATATAATTTGAGTTTGATATGGTCCCAAGGGGATCAGGGATTTAGAATTATTGGCAAAAAATAAAATAACACTAATAACTCGTTCAGTAAAAGCATTAAACAACATTTACTTAATAACAAGAGCAATTATTAACCATTATTTAACATATAGAAACATATTTTCCATGCAAATTAAATGTTTTAGTATATAATGAAATCGAGCTCAAATACTCATTTTCTTTTTGCTATAATCGCTTAGGTCACAATACCTCATAATTGATAAGGGATTCTGCAGACAGCTTGAATCCATTCTGAAATAAAAAATAAAAGATGTTTGTTTCAAAAACGGCAGTGAAATAGTTATATAATCGAAGACATAAATTAAAATTAAATACTATCGACCCTAGTTTAAATCAAGCGACACAAACACTACATTCGTATAATCATATGGAAAACATATACTGAACAAAATAAATGTATGCTAAAGCAACACCGATATAACAATTAATAATGATACAAAGTCATTTGTGAACAAAATCGGTGATAAAAAGAAAACAAAATATGTTCGGAAACTACTTGTATAGGTTGTCAAAAAATTCACGTTTTTGTTTGAGGCTAACAATGTTCTGTGAACACAGTTTAGCGGGTTTTAAACAATGACAGCAATACGTTATCCGAGTATTAACGTTCATACCCATCCAACCCCTTCCCTTCTCCAAAAAACGAAACTGGAGCTGGCTGGGCTATCAAATCGAACCTTAATTTCGGCTTAAAAGGTTTGCATATTGTAAAATTAAAACATTGAATAGGTAATTTTAAACAGGTTATCGCATTTTTTGAGTAACAAAAAAATGTTTTTAAAATGTATTATTGTCGAAATATCCGTTATAAAATCCTGCTAATGTAAGCTTTCCCATCGCTTAATGGAATTAAGGCGGAACAACGTAATGATGGGCAATTATTGTCAATGCAAACATTAAATTTGTTCAAAAAGAATACGTTTGTATATCGAAAAAAAAAGTTTTGTTTTAATTATATATGGGAGGTTATTCTGATATTTTGCTTAGAAACAAAAAAATAACACAATATTTTGAAAATACTTCCTTACCTAGAACTTCTTAAAACAATTATATCAATGTTCATATGTTTTAATTTATGTACCTAAAAAGTTACTAAACTTATTTTGTTCAGTATATATTCTACCACTGTTGAGATGTGACACATAACCGTTATGGTTCGAGTACATGGGCAAGATACTGTACCGAACATGTTGCTGACCCGTATGATTTTTGCTTGTTTGTTTATATGGTGTTTTACGTCATTTTCAACACATGTAAGGTTATATATGACGGTCTATTTTTTGTGGTGGAGGCAGACTACCCACTTTTCCTGGGTAGAACCAGTACTGTACACCTCCGGCTATCCGTAAGAATAAACACTTCCTCACTTACAAGTCGAGCTCCCAGTGGGATTCGAACCCGCAGCGGTGAGAGGCGAAGGTTCTGACTCGAATGAATGTTTCCCTAACTCTTACCTAGATGTTGTACTCAAATATTGTTGATATGTACTCCTAACTCTTATTAGGATGTTGTATATAAGTGCTTCTAAACATTTATTTGGATAATGAACCCGGATGTTGTATAAAAGTACTCTTAACTCTTACCCGGGTGTTGCATTATGTATTCCAAACTTACCCGGATGTTGCATAATGTATAATGTACTCCTAACTTACTCGGATGTTGGATATATGTACTCCTTGCCCTTACCCGGATATTGCCAATGGATTTTGCATAAAAGTACTCCTAACTTTTACCCGGATGTTGAATATATTTACTCCTAACTTAACCGGATGTTGCATATATGTACGCCATGCTCTTACCGGGATTTTGCATATATGTACTCCTAACTTACCCGGATGTTGCATATATGTAGTCCTTGTTCTTACCTGAATGTTGCACATGGATTTTCTATAAACGTACTCCTCTTACCCGGATGTTGCATATATGTAATCCTAACTTAACCGGATATTGCATATATGTACTCCATGCTCTTACCCGGATGTTGCACACGGATTGTGTATACAAATACTCATAGCTTACCCGGATGTTGCATAAAAGTACTCCCGGATGTTGTATCCGGATGTTGTATACATGTGATCCTAAACTCTTTCCGGGAAGTTGTATATATGTTGCTTATAAATACTCCTAAATGATAGCTTACCTCCCCCCCGACTGTATGTTTGTGAACCACTTTAAACGCTTCGCCATTGGCTCCGAAATACCGAGAAGATCCTGAAATACAACAACACAAGGTTACAAGACAAACAAAAAGAACGGATCTTTGCTTTGAGCATGAAGACACGCCTAATGTATTTGAATTCCATTATACATGTTATATTTAAGGAAACTAATGTGATATTATTGTTGAAAGAAATATTTGTTGGATGTGGGATTCAAATTCCATTGTTCAGCAGTGATCTGATTGAAATTCATCGAAACAATGCCAGAACAACTATCAAACCATAGACTCCTTCTGTTTCGTTATAGCATAGAGATCAACATATTATACTAGATAACCGGCGGGCAAGTTGACTCCCAAATCGTGTTTGCAATTTCTCACAGAATTCACTAGAATAGCAGGGAAAACGGATTTTATGCGACTTATTTTTCAGTCATTCGCAACTTCACGTACATTTCTTTGAATCATAACTCGAATGTATATCGAAGGTCAACATATTGGTTACGTCATACAAGCATGACGCGCGTCAGATTCCAGCCAAAACGCATTTGCATCCAAAATCAATGTTATCTTCAACATTTTGCAATGCCATTAATCACTTGCAACTTATATTAATCACTCTCGATGACTTCCTGGGTAGAACCAGTACTAAGCAATGTAGATTAATTATTTTGCTCAAGAATAAATCATTTGCAAATCATACACGTGTGCTAACGGCTATATTGTTTATACATCAACAGCTAAGCACAGCGCACTACTTTCTTTGCCGTTGCCGAAGAATGACGGGATTGCAAAAGTATCCCCAATTTAGAATCTGTATAATATAACTCGAATTGCAATGTGCTTCGGACAATGATGATATGCATGTTTTACGGACCTGGGCCCGTATTCATAATGCTTCTTAGCAATACCTTAAGGAAAATTTTATCATTTTTTTAAACACCCTTTTCTGCCGATATAAGACGTTTTCTTAATGCTGTTTATAGTGTTATGGATAAATAAAACATACATTTAAATATTTATTTTAAAATAGATGGTTTCAGTATCCCTGAGAGGTTAATAAGGATATTTTAAAATATGTAAACATCTTAAATTTTGACTGAAATAATATTTTCCACTGAAGTTGTTATTATGAATACCGACCCTTGCAATCAGACCAGAAAATGTATTTATGGACCTCAGATTCGGTTAGTTTAGGTTCATATTATCTTGCTTGTCTGACTGTCCGGTGCGTATAAAGCTTGCACATGGTCATCATCACCATGCAGTATTTAATAACTATAAGCCCAAATACATTAATTAAATTACAAAGTCCAGTGATCTATGTATGTTCTAGACGCGGATGTTGCTGATGTATTTTGAAGTCAGAACTTGACTTTATAGGCAGACTATTATGTTGTTGGGTAAGTCTTTCAGCATCAGCCATGTTTTAGCGAAAGTTCATTAACCTGTTTGGAATGATAACTTTAGAATGTATGTGTTATATATAGGGTAGTTGATTCTCGTCAGATCTAAGATTAACCAAGATATGAATGCATTACTAAGGGTAGAACTGATTCATCTGTCCTAGATATAGGACACTGACTGACTGTTCATTTGTTTTTCTACTTGACATCGATTCCTCGGAAAGAAAGTAACCCGAGTTTCAAACACTTTAATAATGCATACCTGGTTATCAATCAGTTAGGTAAAGAAAGTCGGTGGAACATGATCTGGTCAAGATGCGTAACAACTAGCTTGACGTTTAAAACAAAGCCATTCAAGTATTAACGAATTTTAATTGTTTTGACCTGTTCCATAATATATGTCAAACAACTGAATAAGTATTCTCTCAAATTAACAGTACTTACGAAATTGCAAAATATCAGAGTACTAAAAGGCGGAACTATATTAACTCTGATGGAATATTCCATAGACTTGTCAATAGACAAAAATGATCTCATCTTTTCTAAGTTCATAACCGACTTAACAGACATTTGTCTATAGAAATCTTTTTGGAATTTGGAAGATGATGGTTTGCCTAGAACTACTTACATGTCCATACGGTCCTGCGCATGCGCAGCCTCCACGTGACTGTATACCAAACAGGTCATTGAGCAATGTTGAAATATAATTGTAATGCACGATTTTCCCGGTTTCCTCATGCACCACGATGAATGAAAATATGGTTATTCGTTCGGCAGTATGACTCCCCAAAACTATGAGGTTGGGGTTTCTCTCCCATATTGAAAATGCGCGACTGAAAAATGAACAAAATAATTCGTTAAAGGGTCGTTGTGGACTAATCTGCCTGAAACAGTCACACGACTATTATACATTCATGTAGATATATATTTTAAAAATATAATTCACATTTATTACGTTCCTTTAACAACTGAGCAATTAACCATTTCTAGAAATAAATGATTAAATCAATTAATTTTTGAAGCGTTCAGGATCAATTTCTTTCACTTTTAATTGTTCCTGAAATCACGCATGCGTACAGTTATGAATACGTTATGGCGGCCGTGTATTGTGGAAGGATATATGGAAAATTCTCAATTGTCAACATCTAATATATCTTATTTGTATAATATACAAACAAATAATGAATATAACATTTTTCGATCTATTCTTCTATGTATTATTTTTATATTTCTTTAAAGTTTCGTTCCGAGCGCCTGTTTTTTAAAACAAGTGCAGCATTTTTGGATTTTATAGTCGCCCTAAGGTCATATATCGACCTTCCTGATTCCATTGGTCGAGGAAGACCCCAGGTGCCCCTCCGGGAAATGTTCGTGCATGGGCAGGCCCCTGGATAAAACCACCGACGTTCCCAAGCCAGCTGGATAGCTTTCTCACATACATATTCTAAGGCCCATGAGGGATCGAACCCACAGCGGTGAGGGGCAAGTGATTTCAAGTCAGTGACTCTAATCAGCCGGCCACGGACGCTCCGTTTACCTGGGTAGAATCATATATTATTGGATTTGTATTGGGATGTATGCACGAGTTCTTTCGCGTATTAATATTGCGCGACTTTAGGAGCGCAATATGTATGCGCGAAAGAAAGAGAAAAAGTAAACGGAGCATGGAAATGCGTATGCAATAACCAGTAGTATATATGTTTCGCCATACGTAACAATCGACTGTTTTTCACGCAGTGAGAGGCGAGAACCGATGAAAGAGCTATGTTTATAATGGTATAATCATGAATTTGCTGTACCAATTCCTTAACATGATGTGGGCATTTCATTAAAATAATAAGAGTATAATAAACATAATTACAACATTTTGAAAAAATGGTTAATATCGAACTTGCGTTTATTATAATATGTCCTTGTCTAAACAGGGAAGAGAGAAACATCATTGAAGCTCAAAACATACCAGCATAAGTATTCATCCCTGGCTTTTATAAGTTCTTCTCCAACTGAACACTTTAGTTGAAATGCAAGCCCTGTTCTGATTGACTCTATAATAGCTGGAGTCCCGCCCTCCTCACGTGATTCGATGTCTGTAGTGTATGCGTGCGACTCTCGCGTGACCTGTAGCAGACGAAAAAGTTTAATGAATTTAGGGGAACTGTTGTTAATTATGTCCATTTAATATTAAGAGGTTGTTACGTGGTTGCTTAGTTATCACTCTAAATATCAGCCTACGTAACGAGCCTGGGATCAAATTACGAAGTCTGATACTGTGAATTTGTTTGATAACGAAATAACTAGTCACGTTATAACTTTCTTTATTCAGATTTGAAAGTACTGTACGTACAGCAGACCTCTAGCGACTAGCGTGAGCGACTGACATTCGCATTATCTCGATCACCTTTTTGAAGACCCCGAAGAATGACGGGATTGGAGGCAAATGGAATGACCAGGGAAATATACAAATATAAACATAATACGTTTTAATTAAATCGTTGAAAGGGTAAATTGTTGGAAGTGGCGGTTGTTAAGATTTCTAATGTAATCAATATAATTACAAAATTTTAAGTGAATTTAAAGTATTGATTCCATTCAATATTATTATGAAATAAGAGCTGTTCAATTAAAAAATATCTGTGATTTAATATATTACGTATCTGTTAGAATCGACCCTTTCTCACAATTTGAGCTCCCAGTGGGATTCGAACCCACAGCGGTGAGAGGCGAGATGGTTTACAACGCAACGCTGTTAACCCTGAGACCATGGAGACGCTGATATATATTGGTGTATTCAGAACAAAAATAATTACACAGTCACTGTGTTAATGTCAGCGTTTATGTAGCAATACTTATGGCGGTATGGCATGATTTTAATTAGTTTTGAATGCCAGTTTGATTTTTTTTCGAACTTGCGTAAGTTTTTTTTTACATAACTTACATATTTGCAAATAAGTATTAATGTTCAAGCAAACAGGTATAACATATTACTAATTGTTGATTGTAGTGCATCAATAATATATTTAAACCTGTGTAGATTAATAAAGAAAACTCCAATATATTTAAACCCTGTGTAGACTAATAACCCGCCACAACTCCCAAATGTATTACCTTTTATTTCAAGACTAAAGGATACTGGATTAATAAACTGCGGTTTTAATAATGCTTTGTTTATACTTTATATTTACAGTTTTGCCCCATTTTATACAGTAGTATTGCATACGCATTTTAAGACCAGTTTGCTTTCAATGTGAATGGCAACGACAATATTCGTCCATATCCGACTTTCCTTAAAGCCATATTGGGTGTGTAATGTACTTGGAACTACACTTTTGCGTAATTGTTCGAGATTGGGTGCAATGCACAGTTACAAGCATTACGTCACTGGAAGTATGTCACGTGATAGAAACAAATCGAACTAGTATGTAGAATTTTGGTTTGATTATGGAAAATTCCCCATGATGTTACGAACATGTTTGTTTCAAACACATTATTTTTTGAATGACAGATGCTGTTTACAACCACTATGTTTTTGTTCTGATTATTCATTGTTTTATTAAACATGCGCATGCAATAAAAAGGTTATTTGATTTGTATTGCTGCATATGAAGTTCTTCCACCGTTACGGACACATACTCGCGCAATATTAATACGCGGAAGAACTCGTGCATATATCCCAATACAAATCTAAATAACCTATAATTATTGGATAGTTAATAGGTGTATTAGTTCCGACACTACTCACATATGGTTAACAACAATATGATACATCACAACTTATATTAGAATTGCAACTCACATAAACAACCGTTCCCCCTCCAAACCCCTGTCCGGCACGTGATTTTTAAACCATCCATTTTTTGGCAATTACAACGCCCGGTGAGCCTGGTCCTCCGACAAACTTGTGGGGGCTGATAAATATACTGCATCTTTGTAACTGAAAAGTTACCATGAGCCACCCTTAGATAAATGGCATCATCTAGTTTTATATTGGCATAGATTCAAATTGCAACGTTCTATTTCATTTTAGTAAGTCCTTCTAAACATATCTAGTTTCCTTCCTCGTTTTAATAATTCACGGTGTGGTTTAGATGACCTTTTATTGGGACGCTGAAATCAGAAACCCTGCAATTTGGTCATTTTATTATTTATTTTTATAGTTAGTTGTGACTCATGAAACACCTGTTTGACAAATACTACCTCTGTTTGGCAGAGTTCATGTCTATTTTCAGATAGTGCACCTCCTCCAGCATAGTCCCAAAGGCCGCACGAACGCCCCGTGCTGATGTGCTATCGTGGACACGCTGGGTCAGTGTCTGTGGTGATTACCCGTCACATTGCTAGCTGCTGACCACGCACCACCAGTAACTGGCGACGTTTTATCTTTCCAAAACTGAAAGTGTTTGCAACATTGCATACTTAGCATTACATTAAATCTAACTGCCACGCATAAACCATGGCTGCTATGAAGGTATGAAAGCACTAATTATTTTCCACATAGACACCAATGTTAAAGTGTCACATATTAATGATTTGCTGCAAATTCAACTCAAGTATGGATAATGCAGCAGTGTAATGTTCATATAGAAAACTATTTTTCCACTTGAAAAATCACCAGAAAACGTGGGGTCACAAGACATGTAAGAAAGTTCTTGTTTGTTTACTAAACAGGTCAAGGGTACAGCTGTTTTTATTGATCGACTGTTTTCATTGCTCACAAAGTGTAAGCATAGAGTCGAAATTTCGAAAATGTTCATCAGTGATCCAGTAAAACCTATTAATACGCTTCTTATACATATAACCACAAAATCGAATAGAAATGGGCAGGTTTCCCCTACTTATAATGCCTATTTCCATCGAAAAAGGAGGGATTACTTTTTATTATAGGAACAACATTCGACTACACCTCGGAGGTTTACACTACACCTCGTAGGTTTACATGTAATTGGTGGTGGTAAACCTATGAAATGCGGTTTTCATGGATTTTGTAATGCTACTAAAACTGAGTGAAGCATGTGGTTGATAGG
>JAWPHD010019617.1:0-34977 GCA_037043455.1 Cyrtodaria siliqua | reverse complement strand
AATATTGTGAATATTGCGTACTACATGAGACACACTCATTTAACCATGGGCAGTTATATCGCAGAGACTTTATATACAGAGATGTTTTTTTTATAAAGATAAAAAACTGATATTCAATTCACCGACACCGACTCCAAGTTCTTATACATGAAGCTGGTATAACAGCGGCCATTTTTTTCTAGTAATGAAATGCCCGATTTACACAGCAAGTTGCTACATATGATTGTATAACAATGACTGCATAAAACAAGCACAAACGTGATGGTTAATAACAATGATATAACTCATCTACATTCTACCAAGGGTACATAGATGCCGAGGTTTTGTTAATAGTTTAGTGGTGAATGTCAATGAAAAATAATTTCCTCTTAATAATAATAATCATTATTAAACGGATTCTTAACCAGCTGGGGAATCGAGATAGTTTTTGACAATTAATTGTTCTCAGTGAAATTTAAAGAAACTAACACGCCAAATAACGGAAAAATTGCACTACGAAACCGTTAATCAAAACTCTGTTCCGTTGTATATGTGATATTTGGTGATGAATGAACAGCTATTAGGGCAGGATGGAGGGCGTAAATTGTCTTATCTTAATCGGGGAAACCCAATGCTGGGTCATTCAGGTCATATAATAATGTATATGTACCGATTAAAAGTATAGTTGTTTTCACGGGTTCTTGAAATACCCGTGATTGAATATGCTTTAAATGAAATTATGAGTTGGTAACTCGACGCTCCAATGTTGGGGTTTAGCCTGGCTGTTTTAAATCGGTTATATTGTGTCGATAGAGTCTGGATTCTCAAAATATGTAAGTTATAGATATACCTTGTCGTCAGTAGGTTTACAAACGGTGCACACATTGTAAAAGTTGGCTGTTGGCGGGATGGCTACTTTAAATATTCACATTTGTGTATGCAACGTCAGTTCATTGTATTGACAATACTAGCTGTTCAAGTTTGCCTTAAAATACCGAAATATAACCGGTTTACAGTTTTACGACAATAGCGGTTGTAATAATAGTTGCCGACAGTATCTGCCGACGAGCACCATGCGGGAGATAGTTTAATACCCCACCACATCTGAGTAGTTTTACCTTTGATTCATGCAGACTTGTCCGTTATGCAGACTTGTCCGTTATGCAAACTTGCCGTTGTGATTTTAGTGGGTGGAGTAATTCAACGGGCGTTTTTTTTCTAGTAATATTAATGTATATTCTGTGTTCAAAGTTGCACCTATTATGGTAAATAAAATCCAAAACCAACCCTGCCTTGTATCTAATATGTATATATACATATAGTACATGTATACATACACTTAAATCTGCTATGATTTGGTAACAATTCAACGTTGAAACGATTGTCTACATTAGTTTAATTGTCAGTGTGTTAAATCTAAATATATAGATTTTTGGTGCCGTAAAACACGTTATGTTATAATTTATCGCAAAGAGAGACAATTCTCGTTGCAGTCATTCAATAAAATCCATTTCCTTTTGTGCAAGTGTACGGTTTCAGTATTTAGAACTTAATTGATTTTTAAATGGTTACGGTTCCGATGTTAACATCATAGCACTATCAGGAGTGTTAAAGCCATGTGTAATGGTGGGTGTCTCCATCAATATCAACACCTACATCTATATATAGATGTATTTGTTCTAAAGACACTGGTTTGTGGGAAGAGAATGTCGTATGTCACGTGATGACATTTTTAACCTAATCTAAATAAGTTTCCTAAATAATCTATTTAAAATGTTCACTTCCATTTTATTACAAATTCACTTTCATTCAGTTGACATAACAATATGAATTTCGATTTGATGTATGCTTTTATAATGTACTCGATCGCGAGATACCAGCGGACTTTCTGAGAGACGATGCTCAATGTCTGTTTATTGGCAACTATATATGAATGCCTGGAAATATGGTATTACAAATTCGTTTACGCTTTACCTTAGGGACCCAGCAACGATGAGTAAAGATAATTTGTTTCAAAACGGACTTGTTCAACATATGCTTCGAGGAGATCTGGAAGAAATATAGGTGTCCATCCAAATACGAAGAAAATCCCATTTTCACTCCAAAATACCAGAAGGGTTATTCAGCTAAGTCGTGCTACAGATCTCTCAGCAAGAACTGACCATTACAAATTAGAAAGGACCAGTTATTGTATTTCGCCATTACAAGAAATATCGTTTATTATTCCAACAACCCTCCCTCGGTAATCGGTTTTCATTTTGTTTTCAGGTCAAGGTGTACCGGAAGTGAACAAATCCCATTGAGTCCTGTGCAATATTTCCCAAGCTTTCTAGTTAGCCATTTTTCAAAATGAATTTCAAACTAAGATTCACTTACATATTCTTAGTCATGAGAACCTTTCTCTCTAGAAAACTGCTGAGTATAGTAGGGGTCATTTGATCTTTATTGACACCTTTAACAAACTGCATTCACTCGGCACCTCTTAAATCATTCGCAACATCTCTACATTGCTTCGCAGCATGACTCGAATGTAATACGCAGGTTTCCATATTGGTTACGTCATACTAGCGTGACGCGCGTCAGATTCCCGCCAAAACGATTTTGCATTCAAAATCAAAGTTATCTTCAACATTTTGCAATGTCGTTTAGCCGATTGCTCCATCTATAGTTTATTTACGTGAAAGTAGTGATAAAACCTTCATCTGTATTGTAAATAACAAACATGCAACGCAAATCATACATCAACACGTGTGGCAAGCGGCCATAATGTTTATGTAGCAACAGTGCCTATTTTCTGTGCCGTTGCCTTCCGGCTAACATATTTTGAACATACCAAAGCGCCGTGATACACACGAGGCGGGATCCCGAAGAATGACGGGATTGGCTGAGCGTTCACGATTGCTCTTAAATGTGTTCTACTTTCACTTTCAGAACTGTCAAGTTGATAAATAAAGTCATCATACAACCATGCATATGGTTCTTAGCTCTCACAAACAAGTCAATAAAGTCATTTCAGCCAGGAAAAAAAACAGGCCTTAAGTACTCAAAAATGCTTTTTATCACAAAAAAAGTTATTATATATTTGGGAACTTCTTTCGATTACACCAGGCATGAATACCACAGTGATTTACTTCCTGTATGCCTCAACCAAGTAAACTGGTATCCGGTACGCAGTATAGTCTACTCCATGGTCCCCGAAGTGTCCGTGTAACATATAAGATATGAACCGGGTAGTGTTTTCATTTTAAACAATACACTGCAGTTTCTGAACATATAAATAAAATACAAATAACTAAGGTGAAAACAAGTATTCAAGTTAAATAACAGCGACATTTCAAATGTTGCATGCATAATTTAAACACAGCATGACAGAGAACACTTCAACAATTCACATTAACAAGAAAAATTACGATGTGCACGTACACTGGTACTTGAACAGTATTTAATGGAACAAATTAAAAAAAAGTATTTCCACATGTTTATCCGTTTTGCTCTTTAAAGGGACACACGCCAATCTTCTTCTTTTTTTTAAATAGAGACGTCACATTAAAGTAACACAAGCGCCAAATTTCGCTATAAACCCTTTCTTCCAAACTCTACCCATGTGTTGAGGTCACAAAATGATGCATATATGCTAATTAAAACTGTGTAAGTATCCACGGGTTCATAAAATACCCGCAAATGAATATGTGTGAAATGAATTTAGAGTTGGTAGCTTTTTATTCGAAGCTTCAAGCAATAACGAAAAGGCGATGTTTTTGGCTGGCCGGTTTTCATGTTTATATTGTATTTCTAGAGTTATATACTAGTATACCTTATCGTTCGTCGAATTTGAAGCGGTGTGCATATGTTGTAAAATTAGCGTGCTGTTGGCGGGTGAGTGACTTTAATTTCACTATAAAACGTGCTTGTTTGTAAAACAATATTAATAATTAGTTCAATAAATGAAAAAAATATTGATTACATATTACTAATTGTACCGATACTATATTAAAATGTAAGGCAGAATAACAAATTAACGTTGAGACCCCTACACAACATGTGTTTCATCAGACATCTGAACAATTTGATTTGGTTATATGCAATCAGATTTCAAGACAACATTATACTGGTATTATAGAGGGAGCGAGGTGCTAACTTTGTAATACTTGATAAATATGTCAAGATTGTCATGTTAAAGGGGGTACATCCGGTTTTTACAAGAAGATTTTAGATTGCATTGAGCTAAGTGTGCAATATTCTACGTTATCGAATGGTAAACAAACTTTAGAAAATCGCTTGATGTTTTTAATGACGTCATCCGACGTCGACGTCGATTTCGCGCAAAATAATCATCCACACAAATTGAAACTGAATGACATGATAGGAATTCCATCAAAAGCTATAAAAATAACAAAATACAATGAAAAGTAATAGTCATACAATTAACATTGATCGAAAATAATATGAAAGTATACAATAAAAAGGTTATTGAATTTGTATGGCTAAATATTACTTGGAACTCGTTGTTTTACCGCAGGACGACTCGCAAGCTCGTCGTAGCTCGTCGTCCTGCGCCAAAACAACGAGTTCCAAGTAATATTTAGCCATACAAATTCAATAACCTATAATATATAGTGTTAGCACTGTCTTTTTCAGTCTGTTTAAATCACCGTACATGGTGTAAAATGCCTTAATTAAGGCTGGTGCGTAACATAAGATAGCACATGTAACTGTATAAAATGAATTTTATTGTAAATAATGGGTTACTTATATGCTCATTCATGATGACTAGCCCTTTAAAATGGAAAATATTATTATTTGCCAATGTTTAGTCGGATGCCCAGACCCCTACAAAAAGCCTGATGTATCCCCTTTAACCTCAGCTTTAATCGATTACTGCATGGCAAGGTTTATGGAAACATATTTAAAAACCCACTTTTAAATAACAGACTATTCAAATGCAATCAATACCAAAACTGAAGAAATATAATGGCAATTATGACATTGAAACGCTCTACTGGCAAGCAACTGATTGGTTTTTACCAGCAAGTTAATACTAACTGCCTGTTTGTAATGTAAATCTCAGTAAGGTTTCAGGAGAAGAGTTACAAGGTCAACTGTTTTATGAGACAGTAATGAATGGACCGCGTGTAAAATCATTATCATATGCTAGTTATAAGTTAACACTGTTAAGGTCGCATTGTAAAACATAGAAACTATGAAACTGTCGTATACTAAGGTAACTACTGTAGATGAACAAATTATATCGCAAAAAAATAATTATAGTTTACGACATAACAAATTAAAGGGGCATGAAACAATACCAAAAACAAAGAGAATGAGGAAGAGTAACATATTTAGCTTATAACCTTGTAAAACACAAAACATAATTCCAAAATTGAAAGACAGAACAATATTTATAGGTTATTAGATTTGTATTCGGATATATGCACGATTTATTTTGCGTATTAATATTGCCCGACTTTAGGAGTGCAATATTTATGCGCAAAAGAACGAGTGCATATATCCCAATACAAATCTAATAACCTTTTTATTGCATACGCATTTTTAATATAAAAACGAAGAATTATAACAAAACAATGGGATTTGTTCTACTAGGGAACAAATACTAATTATTTCAGGGGGTGGAAATCAGAGGTTATTATGAACGTGTAATTCTAACGCATACACCTCTTTGCAGTGACCGCCATTTGGTCAGTATCGATCTGTTTTTGTGTTCTAAAAATCGGTATTTAATTGTTATCTCCAAACTACTTGTTGATAATACGCATCAAATATTAGTGTTGAATGCTTGTTACATGTCGGTATACCCTACTTATGTTCACAATGGCCGTATTGTACTACGATGTTGGCAGATAGGAATTCTCAATCGGAGAATGCAAAAGGAACGACAACTCTGATTATTGATTGGAATTTGGAGTCGTGCAGGATTGGAGATGACGTTTGCCAAGGCTGTGAACTTATTTAGACATAGAAACATTGTAAGTATGTGTAACATTATGTTTAAATAATATCCGACAGGTATTTAAGTGTATAATAACAGTTTTGAAACGGAAGTGTTTATTTCGATTCTTCTGTCATAGCCTAACAGAAGTACGACTCTGTATGTGCTATTGCTTTTAAATGAAATTTTTTGTATCGAACACAAGTCGACAACAAGTCGTCAATATTGTCGACAATATTACAATATTGTAATATGAATAAGGCACTGCCTCATGGCGAGCGTTGGTTTGTGTCGTACTGATAATTCATGCAGTGGGATTTTTTAAACTCATAAACAATTAACCCAAAATCAAAACATCTGCCTAAGTGATTCTACTAGATCTACATCAAATTTGTTAACATGAGGAATATTAAACAAGTGGGATTATTGGGTAGTTAAAATATTAGTAGTTTTCAACCAAGCAGATGTTTTGAAAAAAACTGAAAATCCGAAATAACAAAGCAACTAAACTTGAACCAAAGTACCTTGAATCTGTATCCTTTGCTTCGTGTTCGGTAATTCAAACATGCATGTATCTTGTTTTCAACTGGACTAGGCTAATGGTACTAATAGTTGTCTTTGAACCAGTTTGCTCCATGTTGTAATATTTAGTACAGTATACTAAGATAATTATTGTCTTTTGAATATCTTAAATATTAAAATGTAATTATTTTTTATTTAAAATAAATTTCACTGTTATCATGAGAAATGATTCCCTTATATTGTTAAATAGGTTAGTGACTGCCATGTCACCCACCTTTAAATGTTTAACTATACATGTTAAAAAGGTTATTGAAAAAAAAAAGCAACTTTGTATGCTTTCAAGTCAAGATAGATTGGTTAGCGATTATCATATCACCCACCATCAATCTGAGAGAAAAAAAAAGGTTATCCGTTGTGTTTTTCTTGATAATGTTTAATGAATTATTATGAATTATATTTTTGTTTGAGAAGCAAATTATAAATCAGCAGTTATGACATAAAAAATGTTTAAAAACAAAAGGAAAGACAAGATTTAGCTTTTGTAATAAGTTAAAACTAAAAGGTGTCACACACCATCATTAATACTCATATAAATATTGATCACCTCAGCAGTATTAATACAGCAATGATATGTTTGGTAAAGATATAAGTATTATAATAAATTAAAAGGTTAGCGACTGTCATGTCACCCACCGTCAACAATAGCAGTTCAAATGATGTAGTCCTACATGTCTAATAACCTCCGCAGTATTAATACAGCAAATTATACAGTATACATTTTATGCTATTGTAATTTCAATTTCATCAGCTTAAATTGTTGATTGGATATAATGAAGGAATGCTGTTGTTTTTTTTCGGACTGTCAACTTGTCACCTTATAATTATTACTCAAATCAATATTCAGATTCGTTTAAAGTCCCAAGTTTCATCCTCTGAATCAGATTTAGAATCTAATTGGCTGTTTTCAGGTTGAATAACAGATTTGCAAAGTATATTAAACCATTTGTTTTTAAGGTGTTCATCTGGATGAACTCCATCATAAAAATGTTTATACGAATATTTTGTTATGTTCTTTTTAAGGTTATTTAAAGATCCTCTTTGTTTTGTAGAGGTTTTGAGGAGGTCTCTATCAAACCTGACTGTAGGTAGATTTTGAATGGAATTAATAATTGCAATGTCTGAATTCAATGCTGTAATTTGATTTTCTAATTGATGTTGCATTTCAATAACATCTTTTTTCTTTGAAAAAAGGAATAGTACAACCTATTGCGTTTTATTTGAAAATCTCTGTATTTTTTAATTGATGCAGGGGCAATTGATGTAAACTGTAGATATAGTTGACATGGTGGAATGTGTTCTAGTAGGTTTGTATGGAAAGAGTTGAACTGGTGTTTTAATTGATCTATCTTGTCTGTTGAATGGTTGTAACACATTTCTGTTCCTCCTAAGTGACATATTTTTTCAGTTAAGTTACAGATTCCTGCCGAAATGATAATTTTTATGGTTGAGTTTTCAGTTATATATATTGCGGTGAGTTCTTTTAGGAGTTCACTTTTAAGATATAGTAATTTTGCTCCAGGTTTTAAAATATATCTGATGTTGCTGTTTATAAATAATCCATTTTGTTTTATATATTCCTGAAGTTCACGACCCCTTGAATCACTAACGAAAATCACTGTTTCCTTTTCCATATCCTATAGATGGAGAGAAAGAAAATTTCTTTTTAATAATTTGCAGAAATATCAATATTGGTATGCTAAATTGATATTGAATAAATCTAGAGGAGCCATGTACGTTACAAGTTATGGGATAATTAAGATAAGTTTATTAAATTGAAGATTAACATATTATTATATGTGACATTTCAAGAAGATCAGTCAGTCACCAATACCCTGGTTAAAGGGACACCCGGTAATCCTAAATATGTTTACACATTATTGCATCTAAACAATACTCATATACAAAAGTGTATTATTTTCTTCTTCAAAGCCCTCGTGGTAAAGTTATGACTGCCTTTTTAATTTGAATTATTAACTTATATTCAATAAAATTGATAAATGGCTATACTATATAGCATTTATGTGTGTGTAATTATGTAAAATTGAAAAAATATAGACTTGAAGTAAAGTTATTTTCCTTTAATGAAATGTCATATTTTGAAATTAAATATTTTACTATAGTAACATCATGGAGATGTTTGTTTTGGACCATTTTTGGAGAAAAAAAAGCAAAATTGCTGGGTGTCCCTTTAACTGTTTGGTTTCAAAAGTAAAGTTGAACAGACAAAATGATGGTTCATGATTGTGTGTGTATGTATGTATGTATATAATAGTAGTGGTTAAGTGGTCAATATGGTTAGCGATTTTCATATCACCCACCAACAACAAAACTGGTTTGCTAAACAAACCAATTTTATCACCTATGTTGTACATGCAACACAATAATGATCAGGATAATTTATGATATTTAGAAAACTCTGATGAGAAAAACACAAATGACATACTAATTAAAAACAATGAAAAATGTTAATTATATTAAAGAATTTTACACAATTTGCTTTATGTTTATGATGTACAATCTGACAATGATGCTATTGATAATAACTGAAGAAGAATTGGAATGAATATTGAGATGAAGACTTTAAATGTAAATTAAAAAATATAGGTATATTGTTTTTCACTTACAGTTCGGGCTCATGACATTATTTTTTACAATTGACCTAAAATTGAGATTAGTTAACTGCTGGGATCTGTTATAGGGAAATACTTCACTAGATGGTAGGCATGTTCTTTTCATTAACGATCCGATAAAGAAAAAAAGCACGCCTACCATCAAGTGAAGGATTTCTCTATAATCGAACCAGCAGTTAAATAATCTATTTATTACATTTTAAAAATGTTAATGTAAGATTTAAACCGACAATTTTTGCTTTATTGAACCTTATCGACGGTTGGTGTCAATGTCAGCAACACTTCAGCAACACTTCAGCAACACTTCATGACTGAATGTCACATTTTTTTGTTTGTTAAACGATTATGAATATTTTTTTACTGTGAAATCCTGATCTTTCACCCATACAACCGTAATTAAAAAAGTTTGGTTTTGCTTGCATATGGTTAGCGATTGTCATATCACCCACCGTAATGAAGCACTGTATATATGATTAAACACAAAAAAGCGCAGATAACTAAATTCTTCTTCTAAAGGATGTTCATTGTCTAGTAACAAATTCACTATTGAAATGAATGCCTCATTTGATCGTAACGTGTCATATTCCTGTTCTGTCTTGTGGCATAAACTGTCAATCCTTAAAATTTCTTTGGATCTGGCTTGGACTCTTTTTGTATCAACAATATGACACATCCTATCCTCATTAACCAGTATAGAGGGATGCCATGCAAAATCTGGCTCAATGGATTCACTGCCTGCAGACTTTGCTCTGGAAAGGGCTACAAAAAGGGCTCCAGGATTTCTCGACTCAAAACTTCTTGGCCCAGGATTTATGACAATGTACCTGTGGCACTCTCCAACTCCAACAGTCATGCCCTGACACTTGTGTATGGTAGTTGCCCAGCCAAGTGTCAAATGAATGTGTGTCCTTTTGCAGGAATGACAAGGACAGTCAATTCTCCTTTCAACAGGTATTATTGGAATCACTTTTAGATTTGCGTTGATGTATGGGGGACCTGTGTAGTGTTGAAATTCCACCATTACCACAGAAGGCAACGTTTCTGTTGTTTTTTATTGACTGGATAGACAATATCCACAACTGTACCAATTGCTCCATTGAACAGACCATATAGAACACAAATGTTGACAGTAAGCATGACTTTAGCTTGTTTTGCACAAGAAAATGGAGCACAAGAGTACACTTGCTTTGTCACGGCTAGCAGTTTTAGCATGTTGTCCTTTGCAAATAGCTTTTATTTCTGCAATTGGAAATTCTTCGTTTGCTTGAAGAATTCTGTTTTTGTTGTGTGTCCATACTTCTGCATGAGAGGGAAATACAAATAAGGCATCTGTTTCCATTTTATGTAAGACATCATTTCCATATTTTAACTTTAGATTTCTCCATTGAAAATTGTGAAGCCAGTTTGACTGTTCGGATGTTGTATTGTACCCTCTCATGGAAAGCAGTACCTCCTTAAGTTCATTTTCCGCATGGTTTTGGCGAACAATAGTTTTGAGGGAAACGGCATGTAAAAAATCATGCCATACCAGAACCCCATGCATTGCTGCAGGTAGAAATGTTTTACAATCATACACTGGGGAGTCTAAGACTGGTGGTAACTGAATATCATCACCGAAAAAAACAACGACAGGGAGTCCTCCCCATGATTGATTGGTGTTGGAGCCGTGATTTACAGCATATCGGCTGTTAAATTCCATCCAACCCAAAGTTGTTGCACCAATCATTGATCTTTCATCAACAAGTAAAACATGAAAACCACTGCAATTGTTTTGCAATACTTCGCCCAAGGAACCTAACGGTGGGGTCATATCTTGTCCTTTATTTTTTGTAGGGACTTTAAGAAAACTGTGCAGTGTTACTCCTGATATAATATTGGCACTATTTCCAGTAGGACAGACTACCTGAACACAACTATTAGTATTGAAAAAAGTTCGTAATGCTTTAACCATGCATTTTATTAAAAAGGATTTCCCCGAACCAGCAGTGCCAGTTACTATCATCCGAAGTGGTTGAAAATCTGTACTGTTATTAGAAAATTGAATAAAGTTGGTCATTACCATGTTAAAAGCGAACTTCTGGTCTTCGTTAATTTTCAGAAGATCTACTTCTGGAATCTGTAATGTGTCATTATTAGCATTAAGATTTTCATTAAGAGTCTCAAGCCAGGATTTGCCAAGATCTTTAGGATATTGAAGAGTGGTTAAACTCCAATTGTAATCTTCTCCCCCATCATCATAATTGAAGTCTGTATCAGGACATTCAAACTCAGCATTTGGTTTGACCAAGTCCATCCAGTCTGGTTGCTGAGAAGAATATAATAAATTGCTTTCATCATCATCATCATCATCATCATCAGCAGCAGTTGGATTTTGTTTGCTTTTTACTCTATCTTCTTCAGATTTGACCAAATTTGGACAGAGTTCTGTCAAAAGAAATTGTTCCATTTTTTCAGTCCAAGTGGAATGTTCATCTCGGATATCTGATATTAAACGCCAGTTAGGCCAAAGAAGAAGGAGCATTGTTCGGCAGTAATTTTCTTGTAACGGCCAATTTGCATGTGTCGAACACCCTGAAAAAACTGGAACCTTACCGTCTTTACAGATAAAATCGTACAAAGAACAGCAATCATCAGCTTTGCGGGATAAATATTTGTCAAACACATTGTTTTTGTAGCTACTGTACCATCCTTTTCGAGTAACCTTACTCCAGATAAACTTACAGATTTGAATTGATGATTTGATCTGTAAAGTGGTAATGCTGACAATTCGTATGACGCTTCTACAGCAGATATATCTCTCTTGACTGTACTAATGAGAACTTTATTACATATTGACTTTGCACTTGCCCCACTACTTTCATCTGTACAGTTAACTAAATCATTAAATAGATTTGATATTGCGCCTGTAGGTTGATTACCTTTGCATGCATAGCCTGTAATGTATTTCTCTGTAGCTGTTATGTCATCAACAGATGGATTATCTGGAGAACTTTTAGAGAGTATTAAAGATATATCTCCATTTGCTCTCCAACCCTGTGTATGGTAACGAGAGTGCTGAACTAAGACGGGATGGTCCCTTGTCATTTCAAAACGAAGGGAGCCATTTCGATCCCGAACTAAAGCAGGAGAGTCTCTTAGTTTCAAGCCCGGTGAATTTTCAGTACCGAACTCCATTCGACACACTTTAGTACCATTTTTTGAAGGTATTAAACAATAATCAGAACATCTGTGGAGGTTAAATCTGTTGGTAAGCAATAAATAATCTTCCAGCAAAGTTTCTTGTGTGCTACTGACATCCATTAATAGCTTAACAAGGGGATTTCTTTCTTCAGGAGGTTGTTGAGCACTGCCTTCTGGAGGTGGCCACAGATCTTTCCTTGAACTACCAGCTTCATCTTCGCCTGCAGGATGTTTTGCTGTTAAACCAAATTCAACTGAAGCCCACTGTTGAAGCTTGACTGCACATTCGTCGTCACTAAGGCCGTCATTTATAGCTTGATACAATAAGTCATGTGGCTGTCTATCAGACCGCCAACATAAGCCATGCCAGTGAATCATGCCACGTGACTTTGCAAACTCTTGCCTGTACCAATAGGTGTCAACGCCAAAAGCTGGTCCCATTATAAGTCAAAATAATGCCCAAGTATATGGGTATTTTGTTGCAAAGTATTAAACATAGTTGAACGGTCATCAAGGTCAATATTTTGACCAGTTGTTTGCTGAACATACATACGTAGAAGCCTTTTAAGCGGTTTAAAATGAAATTCCGCACAACTTCCAGTTGCAAATATTGAAGGTAAACCGTGACCCTTGGTAATTTTGTACTGGGTAAGAGCACGCAATTATTTTGCACGTTGTGCCCAATATTGACTAGAACCACGCAAGGTAGCACTAAGACAAACAATTGTTTTACTTAAAGAGTCATCTCCCTCTTGAAGCTTTTGTCTGAGCTCAGACACTGTTATGTGCTGATCGCCAAGTTGTTGGTGAACAATAATGATATTATGTACAACAAATTTAAAATACTGATGATGGGCAAATCTACCATCCTGGTACCATAAAAGATGATCAGCCCAGTTTGCTAGAGAAGAACAAGTGCGGGGACTGTTTACATGAAAATCTGCAGACCCATAGGGAAACAAACATGGGAAAGCCAGTGTAAAAAGTACTGGGTTGTAAACTCGGATAAGGGTATATTACCACGGGTTGGCCATGGGATAGTTACCGTGCCCCTCTGATTAATGGTAACATCTGTTTGATTGTCTCCTGTTATATATGTTACAATGTTTTGAACAGATTGACGCAAATCAACAGAATGGTCAGGCAACAATACACTAGATGAAGTTTTATCCTCAACTTCACCAGGTTCGAGTTGATCAGGAGCCATACCAAGGTCATTTGTATGTTTTGTATTTAAATTGTACTCAGTTGTTTGTATGTTACTTAGTTCGCCATCTTCTGGGAGTGAGTTTAAACGTTGTGGACAAATTATAATATCAGAGTATGCCGGATTGTTTTCTTTTAGCCAAAATAGAGCTGCCTGTACTTTGTATCTACGAACCCGAAATTCTTTATTTGTATCATTTGTGCCAGATTTTCTAACCTTGACTATATTAATTTCCTCCGGTAATCTAGGAAATATCTGTGCCGGTTCATTTACTTCCTGTGGAAAGGTCACACAGTGTCCACTGGATGCAGTGCCGCCATGTTTGAGCATGTGGACATTAATACATGGAGAAATACGTGAAATAAGTTTCTGTTCTATGAGAGTCAGCAAGTTTAGTTCATCTGGAAGAGGTTTCGGATCCATACAATTTTCATTTGAAAATATTTTTATAGCATCACTGTCAGATTTACAACGCTTGCATATACCATCACTGGATATTTGCATTTCAATTCTACGCTCATTGCAGATCTTACAGGAATGTATAGTGTAAGCCATCTGCTGCAGTTCAAAAGCACGTATGCAGTCCATTGCCTTATCAAATTGATCTATATTTAAAAGAGGGGGTGCATCTGGAATTTCATCCAAATCAACCCAAGCTTTGACTGCTTCTGTTTTATTCTGTTTTTTATTCTTCTTACTCTGTTATTTGCTTGCTGTTTTTCTTCATTGTCTGACCCTGCCTCCAAATACCTAGTTTCCTGCAAACTGGGTATAAACTGGCATTGTTTTGAGGAATAATGGGTGTTTTTTAAAAAAAATATTTTGAAATGTCTTCAGGTGGGTTTGTTGTTTTACGTTTTTCAGGTGTATTAAGTGTCAAATTTAAATAATCTTGATCACTACCCATATATGTTCTATTTTCATGAATGTTGTCGGTTGTTTGAGTTGTCGGGCAAAGTTTAGGTGGAATGGGATAGGTATGATCACTACCGATATGTGTTCTATTTTCATGAATGTCGTAGGTTGTTTGAGTTGTCGGGCACAGATTAGGTGGGATGGGATAGGTATGATCACTATGCGTTCTATTTTCATGAATGTTGTTTGTTGTGTGACATGTTTCACGAGTTGTCGGGCAATGATTAGGTGGGATGAGATAGGTATGATCACTACCCATATGTGTTTTATTTTCATGAATCTTGTCTGTTGTGTGACATGTTTCACGAGTTGTCGAGCAATGATTAGGTGAGATGGGATAGGTATGATCACTACCCATATGTGTTTTATTTTCATGAATCTTGTCAGTTGTGTGACATGTTTCACGAGTTGTCGTGCAATGATTAGGTGGGATGGGATAGGTATGATCACTACCCGTATGTTTTGTCTGTTCATTTGCATTACTTACACATGTTTTGTTTAAAAGAAGGCAGTGATTGTTTTCCAGCAAAAGGTCAATACTCCTTGTAAATTGGCTACTTGGCGTATGTGAATTCAACATTTAAGTGTTTTGTCCTGCTTTTCTACCTTTGAGAAATACATTTATCTGGCAATTGAGAACATTGGCACATGCTTCTATTTCACAGGCACTCGCCCACCAATTACCATTTAGCAAACCAATATTGTACAGCTCATAAGACATGTATTCACCATGGCATAGTTTTACTTTTGTTTCCCAAATTCCCCATTGGTTAGCAATGCGCTGACATACTACATTTCTATATCGTTGTGAATGGTCAAAATTTTCATTAAAAACCAAACTCAGACAATGAAAAAAACAATTTCCATCTCCAGGAACATTTTGTACACTGTATAATGTGTCATGTATACGTTCAAATCTGACTACTGAACTTTTGTTTACAAATTGAAAAGTATCTGTCATTTTTTCTGCGGATGTTTTAAAGGCTAAAGCATAATGTTGAAGCAAAACTGACTGAGTGATAAAGAATGTTGAGTGTTTACCTAATAAGAATGTAAAAGATTACATATTTTGGATTATTTTTACCTTTTTTTGTTGTTTTTCTAAATGAAAGATACATAAAAATGAAAACCACTTTTAACTTTGACAGCCGGCGCGAGAGAGCAGTGGAGCAGTGTTTGTAAGCAGACATCAAAATCAATGTAAACTGTGAAGCAATCAGCATTCTGGCATTTTCTTTTAAATAAATAAATATTGACGCATTCACATTTATTTAAACATATTCAAGCATTAAATCGTGGATTTTGTTGTTTTTGTACAAATTAAATTGTAAAAAATAAATATGTTGAATTTAATGGACTGAGTCTGTGAAAACGCTGAATAGAATAGAAGAGAAGCGGAAACTAACTAACCTACATGTTGTATCCAGTGCACACGACCTCTCTTCGCTCGGTGAAATTTCGATGTAATTAGCTTTATTTTCTTTCAAATAACACCTCGCGGTGTAATTAGCTTTATTTTCTTTCAAAAAACATCTCGCTTCGCTCGGCGTTCGAGTGAGGTTATAACGACGTGCTAGAAAAACGAATCGCCGGAACGGTGCACCCGTTTTACTTGCACGATGCAACTTTACGGGCAGGTAACTCTAGCGGTTTGACGAAGCTTTTTATTTCCTTAGTGTGGAAATTTTAGAAAATCAACAACGCGTTAACCGTAAGGCGAGCTTACGCTCGCGATTAAAGGAAAGTGTGGATGTCAATTGTTGGGTCATAGCCTAACATAATTATTTCCAAGTTAGCGGTACAGTGTTACAATTGGAAATCAAGGTATTTAAATGCTATCTCGAAACCAATTGTTAATACGCATCAAGTGTTATTGAATGTGTGTGTCGATGGGCACATCAATTTCTTTTACATCATTCATCCAGGATGTTTTCGTCTTGTCGTATATACACATTTAGATGACTAATATAATTATTCGAATAAAAAGTAAATAATAAGTAAATAAAATAACGTTGTATATGCATTTGTAAACTACTAAATGTGTTTGTTTTATCGTTGATAAAGCGGCCGGGACATGCTGGATGGTGGATGACCTTGCCAAGGCGGCGATACAACTTAGCTTCAGTCCTAGAAAAATATTATAGTAACACTTTTGTTTAAATAGTGGTAGGTATAATATTTGAGTAAGAACTTGAGGTGTTTATTTCCATTTGTCTGGAATAGCCTAACATAAGTATGGCATTATATAGGGTGGCATTGCAAGCGCAAGGCTATCGCGTCAGAATGTTGCAATAGTGTCAAACGAAAGTGTTGATGTCGATTTCTGGGACATAGCCTAACATTATTCTAAAAAAAAACACTAAAAAAAAACATATATATATATATATATAATGTTCTGTTATTGCATATTAAATTTGGTAAATTTATTGACGCTCACGACATTATTAAGGATTCATAGGAGGAAAGAAAAAATAATAACAATAATAAAAAATGAGAAAACAAAAGAAATAACAAAAAATATATATATAACAATATATAAACCTTATCAAATATATAAATCGATCCTGTCTTACTGGAGTAGCAGTATTAAACCATTTGCCACTGGTTTCATGCCAAAAAGGGTATCGAAGAATGCCGTTAGAACCATTATCTTCAGATCCACTCTATCTTGCACTTCTTTTGTCCCTCTCCACTGAGCATATATATATTGAACTGCTTAATTTCTTGTCAATGAATGTATATAGTGGCATTTCATTGTTCAGGAACAAGGAAGTAGATGATGCTTTGTTGCCTGGTACTTTGTATTTCTATTAAGGATGATAAATAGTGGGGCCTGCCCCCACATTATTTTAACTTGGGGCTTTTAAATTAACCCTAACGAAGCAAAAGTCGATGTTTTTTATGTTAAATATTGAAATCTTATAAAAGTTCATTTGTTTGTTGTTTTTAAGACAATGCTGTATTGGGATGATGTGCACTTATTTTATCAAGGCAAGCCTTGTTTGTGAATGGTTAACAACTAGGAATTCAATGTTTATAAGTTAAATTGAAGAAATTATACATTCAACCTTTAAGCTTGGCTGTGGCTTGGAATCGTATAGATAATTTTTATATTTACCCTATTTGGGTTATATTAGCTCTCCGTAGCTATTTTATCGCAACAAACTGTTGTTGAGCCTTTTTGTAACTTTTATAAATTATTTATAAATTATGACATGTCACAATCGCTTCATTGGTTGAAGTATGTCTGTTATACCTCTTTGGAGGTTTTTGTTTGTGCTTTTTGTAGCTGTTTGTATATGACATGACACAATCGCTTCATTGGTTGAAGTATGTCTGTTATACCTCCTTGGAGGTTTTTTGGTTGATTTTTAAAGTTTTTTGATTTTGTTTATGTATATGACATAACACAATCGCTTCATTGGTTGAAGTACGTCTGTCATACCTCTTTGGAGGTTTTTATTATCTAAGCTGTGTTCCGCTTCCCCCATGTTTGGCGGTGCCACGCGGCGTGTGGCATGACACAATCGCTTCGTTGGTTAAAGTATGTCTGTTATACCTCTTTGGAGGTTTTTTGGTTGATTTTTTGATTTTGTATATGACATGACATAATCGCTTCATTGGTTCGAAGTACGTCTGTCATACCTCTTTGGAGATTTTTTCTAAGCTGTGTTCCGCTTCCCACATGTTTGGCGGAGCCACGCGGCATGTGGAATGCACATGCCGAGTGGCACATGGCAGTATTTCGCGGACACAGCATAGTTTAGTTAAAATATTCTAAGAACTTTGTTATTTTCTATGCAAGAAGTTTTTAATTTTAAGACTTGTCTTTTGGAACATCTGTTCCCAGGGTTTACACTGTACAGTATTCTAAGAACTTTGTTATTTTCTATGCAAGAAGTTTTTAATTTTAAGACTTGTCTTTGTGAACATCTGTTCCCAGGGTTTACACTGTACGGTGGTCAGTTACAATTTAAACTTAGTTTGGACTATCAACATTGGATTTACCTGAAATGTTCCAATTTGATTAACTACACATTTTACTTTACACTATATATTGTTGAAGCCATGGCCAGCTTATTCCAATAAATATAAACTGGTAACATTTTGTTTTATTATACCTCACTCAAAATTCTCTATGTAATTTCCCCATTCCCGATCAGTCAACAATTGGTAATGTTTCATGGTAATGTTTCATGGCATGAAAAAAAAAAAAATCTGATTTTTCTGAGCAAAAAATAATTGCTGATTAAATGAATTTTGATGTTTGGTATAATAAAATAAATATCACATCCCATGGAGGGTGATAGAACATATTGTCAACCCTCGATGTGGTAATGTCCACCTCGGCTAAAGCCTCGGTGGACATTACCAATCTCGGGTTGACAATATGTTCTATCACCCTCCATGGGAACATATTGTCAACCCTCGATGTGGTAGTCCACCTCGGCTAAAGCCTCGGTGGACATTACCAATCTCGGGTTGACAATATGTTCTATCACCCTCCATGGGATGTGATATTTATATATTATTTGTAACCCATCTTAAATAATGGGATTTGTTCTACTAGGGAACAAATACTAATTATTTCAGGGGTTGGAAATCAGACGTTATTATGAACGTGTATTCTAACGCATAACCTCTTTGCAGTGAGCGACAATTGGTCAGTATCGATCTGTTTTTGTGCTCTAAAAATCGGTATTTAATTGTTATCTCCAAACTAACCCACCCACCCTCCCCTGTTTTTGTTGTTTATATTGTATTTGGTACCAGTGTCTTTGGCTTGTCGTGTATATATTTCAGTGAAAAGCATGAGGAGATGAGATGCCTATTAGTCTGTCGTCGTCGTCATGGCTCCATCCGAATCTCGTTTGCGGTGGTATACATTGGTGCAATCTTTGGGGATACAGCTACAAGAAGTTTTCAAATACATGTACTACTATTGACGGTGCAAGACGCTGTGGTATCGATGCACGAGGAAATGAGATGTCTAGTGGTCTGTCGTCGTCGTCATGGCTTCATCCGGATCTCGTTTGCGGTGGTCCACATTGGTGCAATCTTTGGGGATACACATACACGAAGTTTTCAAATACTACTATTGACGGTGCAAGACGTTGTGGTATCGGAACGCGAAGAACTTTAAAATCATCTATGAACTTTGTGTCGCGGTATTTCGCGGACACAGCATAGTGTAGTTAAAATATTCTAAGAACTTTGTTATTTTCTATGCAAGAAGTTTTTAATTTTAAGACTTGTCTTTGTGAACATCTGTTCCCAGGGTTTACACTGTACATTATTCTAAGAACTTTGTTATTTTATATGCAATAAGTTTTTTTTAATTTTAAGACTTGTCTTTGTGAACATCTGTTCCCAGGGTTTACACTGTACAGTGGTCAGTTACAATTTAAACTTAGTTTGGACTATGAACATTGGATTTACCTGAAATGTTCCAATTTGATTAACTACACATTTTATTTTACACTATATATTGTTGAAGCCATGGCCAGCTTATTCCAATAAATATAAACTAGTAACATTTTGTTTTATTTGTAACCCATCTTAAATAGGTTTTAACGTTTAATTTTCATAAAAAAATATTTATTTGAAATAATGATATTGTTGTTACATCGTGGAAATTTTCACAATAAAATCGACATTGTTTACGTCACGTGACATACCTTCTATGACATGAACAGAAATTTGTACCAATCCCGAACGAGTATACATTACACACCCAATATGACTTTATTACACGTCAATGTGGGCGAATATTGACGTTTCCTGTTACGTTGGAAGTAAACGGAGCTTGTAAATGCGTATGCAATAAATACAATATATAATCAAGCTGGAAGACTTAAATGCATGCAGTCAAGTCATAGATATGATCAGATCAACATTATGCTTTTGTAAAACATTCGCTTTGATATTGAACAGTGTGCGGTGGGAAAGGCACGACCCGCAACTCACTTATTCTGTTTTTTCCACGAAGTGGAGGAGACATATTGTTTTTGCTGTGTCCGACTGTCTTGTTGGATTTTGACGAATCTTTGCAGGAAGCATCCGTATGATGTCTAGCTGTGTATGTCGCGCTTTCGTTCCGGTTCGCTGATTTTTGACGGAGTAAGGGCCCTTTGAATTGTTTACTTTAAATTTGTTGTCGACGCTACTCCTTCTAAACTGATTGTTGGATTTTGACGAAACTTTGCAGCAAACATTCGTATGATGTCTAGTTGTGCATATCGTGCTTTCTTTTCGGTTCGCTGATTTTTGACTGAGTTATGGCCCTTTGAATTTTTATGCCCCCAATAAAATATAGGAATCGCACCGTCCGTCTGTCCGTCAGTCCGGATTCTGTCTGTCTGTCTGTCCGTCATTCCGCTGTTCGTGTCCGGACTGTACCTTTAAAACCCCTGCATGGATTTTTGATTAACTTGGCACAAGTTCACACTTGAAGTTCACAGGTACGCAAATTCGTGTCCGGACCGTAACGTCACAACCCCTGAGGGATTTTTAAATAACTTGGCACAAGTGATCATCATAACAAGACGATGTCGCGCGCAAAACCCAGGTCTTCAAGGTCCTCAAAGGTCAAGGTTACACTTGAAGTTTATAGGTAAAAAAAACAGGTACGCAATTTCGTGTCCGGACCGTAACGTCACAACCATTGTAGGGATTTTTTTAATAACTTGGCACAACTGATCATCATAACAAGACGATGTGTCGCGCGCAAAACCCAGGTCTTCAAGGTCAAGGTCACACTTGGAGGTCAAAAGTCAAATTGTGTCCGGTCAATAACTCTGGCATTCGTGGACGGATTTTCAAACAACTTGGCACAAGTGCTCACCACAACAAGACGATGTATGGCGCACAACATCCAGGTCTGTGGTCCCAAGGTCAAGGTCACACTTAGAGGTAAAATGTCAAATCGTGTCCGGTCAATAACTTTTGCATGCCTGGACGGATTTTCAAATAACTTGGCACAAGTGCTCACCACAACCAAACGACGTGTCGTGCATAAAATCCAGGTCCATGGCTCCAAGGTCAATGTCATACTTAGAGGTCAAAGGACACTTCGGGGGCATTTATTACTTACAGTGATATTTTTTGTTTACTTTAAATATGTTGTCGCCGCTACTTCTCCTAAATGGCTTGTTGGATTTTGACGAAATTTTGCATAAAGCACAGGTATGATTATCGCATTTTCGTTTCGGTTTGCTGATTATTGGCGGAGTTATGGCCCTTTGATTGTTTTACTTTAAATTTGTTCAATGTCGCCGCTACTCCTCCTAAACGGCTAGTTGGATTTTGACGAAACTTTGCAGGAAGCATCGGTATAATGTCTAGTTGTGCATATTGCCCTTTCGTTTCGGTTTGCTGATTTTTTATGGAGTTATGGCACTTTGAATGTGTTACTTTAAATATGTTGTAGCCACTACTCCTAAACGGCTTGTTGGATTTTGGCGAAACCTTGCGGAAAGCATCGGTATGATGTTTAGTTGTGCATATCGTGCTTTCGTTTTGGTCCGCTGATTTTTGATGAATTTTTATTTTTAAATTTGTTGTCGCCGCTACTCCTCCTAAACAGTTTGTTGGGTTTTGATGAAACTTTGCAGGAAGCATCGGTATGATGTCTAGTTGTAAATTTCTTGCTTTCGTTCCTGTAATGGGAAATAACTGGACCGGGAAATTTCTGGACGAAAGCTACACTGCGCTTGCGCGCATTACTTACGGCGAAACATAACAAATCTGTCTATAGGGAGCATCTCAAAGGTTAAAGTCAATGTAAACGTACAATAAAATGCAGAACTTCGCATACTTTCCCTTATTGTTTTGTATGATGACTGCATTAATACAATAGTCGGGATGAACTCAAATTAAAGCTGGATTAGATCTGGATAATTAACCTTAATGTAGTTGTATACAAACTCATTATAATTAATTTTAGAGAAAATAAATATGTCGAAAAACAATTTTTTTTATCTAATTAATTTTCCTCAGTGTTGATGTACCACGCAGCTTTACAAACACAACTTATAAATACTATTGGAGGCAAAAATGTCCAGGGAAATAAGTGGACGGTGTCGGAAAATAAATGGACCAAGTTTATTCAGGATGAATATATATGTTCCTTTTCATTTCGAGTCTGTTATATCACATGCATAATCAATTGTACTGGGAAATAACTGGACACTGCCTGGAAACAACTCTAAATTTATTTAATTACAATGTCACCAATTTCTTCATTTTGTTTAATCTAGTTAATCGTAAAGTTAATGAATCAGCTTCAGTCTTGAAGCAGATAAATACTTAACGACACAACTTTAAAATATTGCGACAATAATACTTTAGGATTACACTTTTTTTATATATTTCAAATCAAGGCTATCTAATCAACCTATTGTTGCATACTAAACGGCTCTATAAAAAAACAATGTTACACATATTGGACGAAGAAATGTAAGTGGGAATTACTGGACACAGCCGGGGGAAAACTGGACCATATTGTGTATCTCAATAATATGTTATCATATCTCATGTTTTCCCGCTCGCTCAGTAGCAGTAACTGCTGCTACTGCTAGTTGAAGAAGGTTGCTGTATCGGTTGATCGGTGTTAGTAATATGTATTCTCATATTAATAGAGTGGATAAGAACTCGTTTAACGTTCCATCTTTCGTTCTGATTTTTACTGCGACTGCGACTGCTACTGCTACTGCCACTGCCACTACTGCTACTGCTACTGCCACTTCCAGTACTGTTACTACTGCTACTGCTACTGCTACTGCTACTTCTGCTGCTACTGCGACTGCTACTGCTACTGTTACTGTTCATTGAAGAAGGTTGCTGTATCGGTGATCGGTGTAAATAATATGTATTCTCATATTAATAGAGTGGATAAGAACTCGTTTAACGTTCCATCTTTTGTTCTGATCCTTACTGCTACTGCCACTGCTACTGCTACTGCCACTTCCACTACTGCCACTACTGCTACTGCTACTTCTGCTGCTACTGCTACTGCTACTTCTGCTGCTACTGCTACTGCTACAGCCACTTCCACTACTCCTACTCCTACTGCTACTGCCACTGCCACTACTGCTACTGCTACTGCCACTACTACTGCCTCTGTCACTACTGCTACTGCTACTGTTCATCTTTCGTTCTGATCCTTACTGATACTGCCACTGCTACTGCTACTGCAGCTACTGCCACTACTGCTACTGTATTAACTGCTGGCAGTAGCATCAGTAGGGCAGTAGAAGCGGTGGCAGCAGTAGCATCACCATGTCAATAGTTATTCTCATCTCGCAAGTGTTTTTTTCCGCGCAAGTATGTTCTTTCTACGTTCCCTTTTTAACCATCATGTTTTATAACACAACCGCTTCGCCAATATCAAGCATATATATTTTTTCTCTACCGTTAATGCTGTGATGTTTTAGCTACTGCTAGCAGTATGAGCAGTAGCAGTAGAGCAGTAGCAGCACTATCATCACCATCTATTGTCGTTTCTATACTCTATTTTTAACCATCATGTTTTATAGACAACCTCTTTCGCACTTCGTTCTCTACCGCTACTGTTGAAACTTAGTAAAAAAAAATAGGTCTTGCTCTCGGATAACGGGTGTCGCCGGCAGGAAGATCAGACGAGGCTCTCGCCTCGTAGGCATGCGGTCTCACCGGATTTTAAAAGCTTGATTGCCAACCCACTTGAGATTGTTTATCGCAGCTTTTCGCGGTCTCACCGGATTTTAAAAGCTTGATTGCCAACCCACTTGAGATTGTTTATCGCAGCTTTTCTTCTACTGCTGTAGTACTGAAGTGTGTACTGTTTTTAAAGCATGATGACCGGACCTGTTTGAAATCCTTTATCGACGTTTTAGTTCGACTGCTGTATTACTGAAGTTTGCACTGGAATAGACTCGAAATGGCGTTTTTGTCGGTTTTCGAGGTTTTCCGGCGGTCAGATCAACTTCATATACATGCGGTCTCACCGTTTTTTAGGCATATAGTAGTCGCACTGTCCGTCCGTCCGTCCGTCAGTCCCTTCGTTCGTTCGTTCGTTCGTTCGTGCGTACAATCGTGTCCAGTTAATAACTCTGACAATAACGGACGGATTTTCAAATAACTTGGCACAATTGCTCACCACAACAAGACGACGTGACGCGCACATAATCCAGGTCCGTGGCTCCAAGGTCAAGGTCACACTTAGTGGTCAAAGCTCAAAATGAAGTGCTTTCGTGTCCGGTTAATAACTGGCATTCATGGACGGATTTGCAAATAACTTGGCACAAGCGCTCACCACAACAAGACGACGTGTCGCGCACAAAATATGGGACACACGCGCGCTTCTCCTGAACAAGTTGCCGAACAATGCAAACGTCCGGTAACAAGGCCTACTCGGTTCTAATATCATGAAGTAGGAAGCCAGGAGAATCAAATGTAGCTATTATAGCTTTATATTATGTATCTGTACTACAATAAAATCTATGGATCTGCATGTAGGAAGCTTAAAGGCGAAAACGGTAGGTGAAAACTGTCACAAATGTAAGACAATGTTACTTTAAATGTGAAACTTACACAAATGTAACATAAATAACACTTAAATGTGAAAACGACCTGGAGACAAATGTTATAAAACTATACTATAAACATGAAAAGTTTTTTTTTCTTCACAACACATATTGACACACACAGAGAAAATGGTTAAGATAAATGTTATCATGTTTAACGTTTACTTTTTCACGATTTTGTCAAAAGAACAGTTTCGGCTACAGTCATGCTATTTTGCATTCAGTGCTGAACTTTAGTCTACAATGTCCCTGGGGTAACGCGTTCCTCCAGCTCCGTTCCTCCATCACAGGGCTGATTTATGTTTAATTTAAATATAGAGGACACTTTAAGAAATCCTTTTAGAAACTAATGTGGCTGTTCTTGCGATATCGTCGCTAAACTAACGGAACGACGACACCGTTACTTTAAGATTTTTTTTAACAAATTGTTTTACAAAGGAATACCCTTTTATGGACGTTTGGTTAATATTGATATGCAAAAATGTGTAAGATTGCCGAGTGTTTAAAGAAAAGAAATTAAAGAAAGGGGAATTTAGTTTTTTTGGATGTGCTTCTCTTATTTTGAATATGTTCTGCGAACTTATAAAACATTAAATGTGTTGTTTACAATAAATGTGTTGTTTAAAGTCATTTATTTTAAAAGATATTCATGGTGTCATGACATTTTGGAAGACACACACTTGCTTGGTGGGGGCGGCGAAATACACTAAACATTTAATAAAACTGTATTTTTCGACATTTGTGCACACGTAACTTGGTATATGCACTCGTCTGCCCTGGGCCCAGGACCAAGAATCTGTATTTTTCCAATCACATGAAGATGTTTTATATTTTAATATTAGAAACCGGCAACACTCAAAAACCGACAAAAACCTTTTGACCTTTCCGCCGGCAGCACCCGTAATCCGACATAAAAAAAAAAGTTCAAGTGTACTCGAGTACACACTTCAGTACTACAGCAGTAGAACAAATGCTGCAATAAACAATCTCAAATGGGGGTGATATTAGTAGCTTGGCCATCATGCTTTAAAAATCCGGTGAGATCGCATGTCGAGGTTGACCTTCCCGTCAGCGACACTCGTTATCCGACGTCTTTTTTTCTTTCTTTTTTACAACTTTCGGAACTGCAGTCATCCAGCAGTAGAACCAAAATTGCGATAAACGGTCTCAAGTGCGGTGATAGTAGTAGCAAAGGATTTAAAAAACCGGTGAGTCTGAGTGTCTATGAGGTTGATCTGCCCGCCAGCAACACTCGAAAACCGACAAAAACGCCATTTCGAGTCTATTTCAGTGCCAACTTCAGTAATACAGCAATAGAACTTAAACGTCGATAAAAAATTTCAAACATGGTGATATTAGTAGCCCGGCCATCATGCTTTAAAAACCCGGTATGAGACCACCTATCTATGAGGTTGATATTTCCGCAGGCAACACCCGTAATCCGACAAAAAACGCATGTTTAAGTGTACCGGAGTACACACTTCAGTACTACAGCAGTAGAAAAAAAAACTGCGATAAACAATCTCAAGTGGGGTGATATTAGTAGGTTGGCCATCAGGCTTTTAAAATCCGGTGAGACCGCATGTCTAGGAGGTTGATCGTCCCGTCGGCAACACTGGTTATCCGACGACAATACGTCTTTTTGACTACTTTCGGAACTTCAATCATACAGCAGCAGAACCAACATTGCGATAAACGGTCTCTAGTGCGGTGATAGTATTAGCACTGCCAACAGGCTTTAAAAACCCGGTGAGTCTGCGTGTCTATGAGGTTGATCAGCCCGCCGGCAACACTCGAGATCCGACAAAAACGCCATTTCGAGTCTAAATCGGTGCAAACTTCAGTAATACAACAGTAGAACTAAAACGTCGATAAAGAATTTCAAACAGGGTGATATTAGTAGCCCGGCCATCATGCTTTAAAAACCCGGTGAGACCACGTATCTATGAGGTTGATCATTCCGCAGGCAACACCCGTAATCCGGCAAAAAAAGCATGTTCGAGTGTATCGGAGTACACAGTTCAGTACTACAGCCGTAGAACAAAAACTGCGATAAACAATCTCAAGTGGGGTGATATCAGTAGATTGGCCATCAGGCTTTTAAAATCCGGTGAGACCGCATGTCTAGCAGTAGAACAAAAGCTGCGATAAACAATCTCAAATGGGGGTGATATTAGTAGCTTGGCCATCATGCTTTAAAAATCCGGTGAGATCGCATGTCGAGGTTGACCTTCCCGTCAGCGACACTCGTTATCCGACGTCTTTTTTTCTTTCTTTTTTACAACTTTCGGAACTTCAGTCATCCAGCAGTAGAACCAAAATTGCGATAAACGGTCTCAAGTGCGGTGATAGTAGTAGCAAAGGATTTAAAAAACCGGTGAGTCTGAGTGTCTATGAGGTTGATCTGCCCGCCAGCAACACTCGAAAACCGACAAAAACGCCATTTCGAGTCTATTTCAGTGCCAACTTCAGTAATACAGCAATAGAACTTAAACGTCGATAAAAAATTTCAAACATGGTGATATTAGTAGCCCGGCCATCATGCTTTAAAAACCCGGTATGAGACCACCTATCTATGAGGTTGATATTTCCGCAGGCAACACCCGTAATCCGACAAAAAACGCATGTTTAAGTGTACCGGAGTACACACTTCAGTACTACAGCAGTAGAAAAAAAAACTGCGATAAACAATCTCAAGTGGGGTGATATTAGTAGGTTGGCCATCAGGCTTTTAAAATCCGGTGAGACCGCATGTCTAGGAGGTTGATCGTCCCGTCGGCAACACTGGTTATCCGACGACAATACGTCTTTTTGACTACTTTCGGAACTTCAATCATACAGCAGCAGAACCAACATTGCGATAAACGGTCTCTAGTGCGGTGATAGTATTAGCACTGCCAACAGGCTTTAAAAACCCGGTGAGTCTGCGTGTCTATGAGGTTGATCAGCCCGCCGGCAACACTCGAGATCCGACAAAAACGCCATTTCGAGTCTAAATCGGTGCAAACTTCAGTAATACAACAGTAGAACTAAAACGTCGATAAAGAATTTCAAACAGGGTGATATTAGTAGCCCGGCCATCATGCTTTAAAAACCCGGTGAGACCACGTATCTATGAGGTTGATCATTCCGCAGGCAACACCCGTAATCCGGCAAAAAAAGCATGTTCGAGTGTATCGGAGTACACAGTTCAGTACTACAGCCGTAGAACAAAAACTGCGATAAACAATCTCAAGTGGGGTGATATCAGTAGATTGGCCATCAGGCTTTTAAAATCCGGTGAGACCGCATGTCTAGCAGTAGAACAAAAGCTGCGATAAACAATCTCAAATGGGGGTGATATTAGTAGCTTGGCCATCATGCTTTAAAAATCCGGTGAGATCGCATGTCGAGGTTGACCTTCCCGTCAGCGACACTCGTTATCCGACGTCTTTTTTTCTTTCTTTTTTACAACTTTCGGAACTTCAGTCATCCAGCAGTAGAACCAAAATTGCGATAAACGGTCTCAAGTGCGGTGATAGTAGTAGCAAAGGATTTAAAAAACCGGTGAGTCTGAGTGTCTATGAGGTTGATCTGCCCGCCAGCAACACTCGAAAACCGACAAAAACGCCATTTCGAGTCTATTTCAGTGCCAACTTCAGTAATACAGCAATAGAACTTAAACGTCGATAAAAAATTTCAAACATGGTGATATTAGTAGCCCGGCCATCATGCTTTAAAAACCCGGTATGAGACCACCTATCTATGAGGTTGATATTTCCGCAGGCAACACCCGTAATCCGACAAAAAACGCATGTTTAAGTGTACCGGAGTACACACTTCAGTACTACAGCAGTAGAAAAAAAAACTGCGATAAACAATCTCAAGTGGGGTGATATTAGTAGGTTGGCCATCAGGCTTTTAAAATCCGGTGAGACCGCATGTCTAGGAGGTTGATCGTCCCGTCGGCAACACTGGTTATCCGACGACAATACGTCTTTTTGACTACTTTCGGAACTTCAATCATACAGCAGCAGAACCAACATTGCGATAAACGGTCTCTAGTGCGGTGATAGTATTAGCACTGCCAACAGGCTTTAAAAACCCGGTGAGTCTGCGTGTCTATGAGGTTGATCAGCCCGCCGGCAACACTCGAGATCCGACAAAAACGCCATTTCGAGTCTAAATCGGTGCAAACTTCAGTAATACAACAGTAGAACTAAAACGTCGATAAAGAATTTCAAACAGGGTGATATTAGTAGCCCGGCCATCATGCTTTAAAAACCCGGTGAGACCACGTATCTATGAGGTTGATCATTCCGCAGGCAACACCCGTAATCCGGCAAAAAAAGCATGTTCGAGTGTATCGGAGTACACAGTTCAGTACTACAGCCGTAGAACAAAAACTGCGATAAACAATCTCAAGTGGGGTGATATCAGTAGATTGGCCATCAGGCTTTTAAAATCCGGTGAGACCGCATGTCTAGCAGTAGAACAAAAGCTGCGATAAACAATCTCATATGGGGTGATATTAGTAGATCGGCCATCAAGCTTTTAAAATCCGGTGAGACCGCATGTCTATGAGGCTGATCTTCCCGCCGGCGACACTAGTTATCCGACAACAGTACCATTTTTTTAACTAAGTTTCAACAATAACGGTAGAGATTGAAGTGCGAAAGAGGTTGTCCATAAAGCATGATGGTTAAACAGGGAAAGTAGAAACGACAATACATGTTGATGGTAGTGCTTCTACTGCTTTACTGCATCTACTGCTAGCAGTATATATTATTACCTGATCTCCTATATAAATGCTATATCGTCATTTTTTGCTAATTCACTAAGGAAAAGACTGTTCCCGGTGAAAACGAACTGTTACCGGGCTTTAGTTTCGACTGTTTCCCTCACGTGCTGGAATTTTCGTTTGCGTGACGTCATAATGCTTTTTCACCATAGGTTCCCATTATAAAACAAATTTTCATTTTCACTGTTTCGTACAGTAACATTAATCAGGTAATAAAACAGTTATCACATGTGTGTTTGGGGAACAGTCAAAACTGTTTTCCCTTGGTGTCGGGGGATGTCAGTGTGAACTGTTTCCCTCGGCATATCGGCCTCGGGAAACAGTTCACACTGCCATCCCCTCCACCTCGGGAAAACAGTTTTGACTGTTCCCCAAACACACATGTGATAACTGTATACTGCTACTGCTTCAACTGCTGGCAGCAGTTAGCAGTAGCTACTGACATTAGCAGTAGCAGTAGCTGTAGCAGTAGCTACTGGCAGTAGCAGTAGCAAACATATGATGGTTTGCGAAAGGGGTTGTCTGTTAAACATGATGGTGGAAAAGTAGAAACAACATACTTGCGCAAAGAAAACATACTTGCTTTGAGTAGCCTATACATATTGAGATGGTACTCTACTGCTGCTGACAGTAGCTACTGTTACTGCTGCTACTGCTGGAAGTAGTTAGCGATGAGTATACCTATTGAGATTGTGCTCTACTGCTGATACTGCTGGCAGTAGCTACTGCTACTGCTGCTACTGCTGACAGTAGTTAGCATTAGCTACTATCGTCCACCAATACACATGTTCTCTTTTGGACTAATTTAAACGATCGAAAAAGCGTTAGATGTATGCAAAAATATCATTATTGTTGGTGCCTTAAACGAAGATGTTAAATGCTAATAATAGACATTTGGCAAATAATATGATCCTAAACAACCTATCAATATTAGAACCCACTAGAATTACAAACACATCAACAACGTTAATTGATCCCATTGATTCTGATTTCTGATTCGCTTATTACATTAAACGCGGGAACAATAGACGTCCCTCCAAAAATAAGTAACCACAAAATCACGTTTTTATTTGTTCCATTTTCTAGTCTTACATCCGACCTTAAAACGATGGGTATGGTCTTACAAAAATGGGAATTATGATAAAATGAATGAAATGATAAGCACAACATCTTCTGGTGTCCCTCAAGGGTAAGTCTTAGGTCCATTATTGTTTCTTATATATATCAACGACATTGCTGACAATCTTCTTAGTATAACTCGTATTTTTGCAGATGATACATCATCGTCTAATATTGCAGATATTGAGGGAATCTTAAATCACGATCTTAATATTATATCTGCTTTGTCTAAACAGTGGCTTGTCGATTTTAATCCAACTAAAACTGAAGCTATTATTTTTACTCTCAAAAGAAATATACAACAGCCCTCGTTTATTTTTAATAATATGCCTGTTAACTTTGTTGAACACCATACACACTTGGGTTTAACGTTAAGTCATGACGGTGAATGGCACGAACATATTACCACTATTACTACGTCAGCTTCTAAAATATTAGGAATTATGCGGAAAATAAAGCTTTTAATCGATCGTAAAGCTTTAAACCATATATATTTAGCGTTTTTGAGACCAATACTTGAACATGCTTCTGTTATTTGGGACGGCTGCACACAATAAGAAAAGAACACTTTAGAAAAAAATCAACATGAAGCAGCTCGCATCGTCACTGGATTAACACGATCAACGTCTAGTCGTAATTTATATACCGAAATTGGGTGGTTACCATTAGAAGATAACAAAAAATAACAATTGCCTGAAGGTTAAAGCCGGTTATTTGCCTGAATATTTTGCAAATTTATTCCCTGACATAGTTTGCAGAGTTGCTCCTTAAAACTTAAGAAATTCAAATGATTACGTATATATTCATACGAGATCGCACCTATTTAGTAATTCGTTCATCCCCTCGTGTAATATATCGTTATGGAATACAATACCTGAACACATAATTATACGAAATGCAGACTCCCTTTCTGTTTTTAAAATTCTTATTACAAATCAATATTTTAATCCGCCCAAAATACCTATTTTCTATTTTTCTGGATGTCGTAGATTGTCTGTATTTCATGCACGGATAACAAACAAATACAGTAACCTGAAATATGATTTGTTTATAAACAAAATCAAAGAAAACGCAACCTGTGAGAAGTGTTGGCATGAAAAGGAGGACGCCGTCCGTTTAAATGAACGACTTCGTCTTTTTCATGCTACCCGTCCATTTCAACCGCTTAGCGTTCGTGTATTTTTATTTGAAAAAGATATGTAGTTATACAGATAAAGATATTAGCACTAGCTTTAAACATGTTCAACTATACATTACGATACTTAACGATTTGATAACGACTAGAGATTATACACACTAGTATGACACCCACTCGGGACAGGACCCTACAACCACAGCATCATCATTCATTTCTTGTTTAATCTTTCCTGGAACTTTATTCTAATAACTTTTATGTTAATTATATTGCCATCTTGTTAACTGTTAATTACAATATTGTTGGGACGGGCCTTTATTAATATTGGAAGTAGCTGTGGCCCAACCATTTTGCTTGTATACAGTTGAAAAGCAATACAACATGTTTAAAGTAGTATGTTTAGTAGCAGTAGCAATAGCAGTAGTAGTAGAAAGCAGTAGCAGTAGAAAGTAGTAACAGTAGCAGTAGCAGTAGTAGCAGTAGCAGTAGAAGTAGCAGTAGTAGTAGTGGCAGTAGCAGTAGCAGTGGCAGTAGTGGCAGTGGCAGTAGTAGTAGAAAGCAGTAGCAGTAGAAAGTAGTAGCAGTAGCAGTAGCAGTAGCAGTAGCAGTAGTGGCAGTAGCTGTAGCAGTAGCAGTGGTAGTAGTGGCAGTGGCAGTAGCAGTAGCAGTAGCAGTAGTGGCAGTAGCAGTAGTGACAGTGGCAGTAGCAGTAGCAGTGGCAGTGGCAGTAGTGGCAGTGGCAGTAGCAATAGTGACAGTGACAGTGGCAGTAGCAGTAGCAGTGGCAGTAGCAGTAAGGATCAGAACAAAAGACGGAATGTTAAACGAGTTATTATCCACTCTATTAATATGAGAATACATTTACTTACACCGATCACCGATACAGCAACTTGCTTCAATGAACAGTAGCAGTAGCAGTAGTAGTAGCAGTAGCAGTTGTAATAGTGACAGTATCAGTAGCAGTGGCAGTCGCAGTAAGGATCAGAACGAAAGATAGAACGTTAAATGTTGTTATTGTAATATTATATTATTATTTGTCATTTCTGATGTTTTCTACATCTTCCTCACGTCTCAGATGCGATTAATTTCCTGGAAATGTCAAATAATATGTTGGTGAATTCGTTATACATATCGCATTTGAGCTGTTAGGAAGATGTAGACAACATCAGAAATGACCATTAATAATATAATATTAAAATAACAACATATCCCATTATTTCCCGGTGAGGTCGAGTTATTTCCTGGCACACTGGTCCTTTAATGTGTCGTGCTATAATATATTGTCGTAATGGTTATAACTATCCTACCTCAGAGGTGATGAAGATGTAGAAAACCTCAGAAGTGAGATATAATAACATTATAACAGTAACACAATATGGTCCTGTTACTTCCCAGGTTGTTGTTTCCTTTAACATGGCCGCCGCTCTGACATAACAGGCTGTTGCTGGTTATACTATTACCTCACTGATGAGGATGACATGAGAGATGAGCGGGAAATCATCAGAGATGAGATTAGATAACATATTATTAAGATACAAAATCTGGTCCAATATTTTCCCGACTGTGTCCAGTTATTTCCAAGCTTTTCTTTTCCTCTAACAATGGTGCTGCTCTGATTTAATACAGTGTTATTGGTTATACTATTGCCTTATTAGTGAGGTTGGCATGAGAGATGAGCGGGAAAACATTGGAGATGAGATATGATAACATATTATTGAAGTACACAATATGGTGCAGTTTTTTCCCGGCTGTGTCCAGTTATTTCCAAGTGGTTATTTTCCTCTAACAAGGGTGCCTCTCTGATTTAATACATTGTTGTTGGTTATACTATTGCCTCATTAATGAGGTTGACATGAGGGATGATCGGGAAAACGTTGGAAATGAGATATGATAACATAATTATTATTGAGATACGCAATATGGTTCAGAATTTTCCAAGCTGTGTCCAGTTCTTTCCCAGCTGTTATTTTCCTCTAACAATGGTGCAGCTATGATTTAACAGAGTGTCATTGGTTATACTATTGCCTAATTAATGAGGTTGAGCGGATGAGCGGGAAAGCCTTGAAGATGAGATATGATAAGATATTATTGATATACACAATATGGTCCAGTTTTTTCCCCGGCGTTGTCCAGTTATTTCCCAGCGGTTATTTTCCTCTAAAAATGGTGCCGCTCTGATTTAATAGGTGTTTTGGTCATACTAATGCCTAATTAATGAGGCTGACATGAGGGATGAGCGGGAAAACCTTGAAGATGAGATATGATAACATATTATTGAGATACACAATATGGTCTAGTTTTTTCCCAGCTTTGTCCAGTTATTTCATAACGGTTATTTTCCTCTAACAATGGTGCCGCTCTGATTTAATAGAGTGTTATTGGTTATACTATTGCCTCATTAATGAGGTTGACATGAGGGATGAGCGGGAAAACATTCGAAATAAGATATGATAACATACTATTGAGATACACAATATGGTTAAGTTTTTCCCCCTGCGGTGTGCAGTTATTTCCCAGCGGTTATTTTCTGTGTTATTGGTTATACTATTGCCTCATTTATGAGGTTGACATGAGAGTTGAACGGGAAAATCTTGAAGATGAGATATGATAAAATGTTATTGAGATACACATTATGGTCCAGTTTTTTCCAGGCTAGCTGTGTCCAGTTATTCCCAAGCGGTTATTATCCTCTAACAATGGTGCCGCTCTGATTTAATAGGTGTTTTGGTCATACTAATGCCTAATTAATGAGGCTGACATGAGGGATGAGCGTGAAAACATTGGAGATGAGATATGATAACATATTATTGAGATACACAATATGGTCCAGTTTTTTCCCGGCTGTGTCCATTTATTCCGCAGCGGTTATTATTCTCTAACAATGGTGCCGCTCTGATTAAATAGAGTATTGGTTATAATATTTACTCATTAATGAGGT